>JAVYJU010000099.1:0-18287 GCA_033032245.1 Poecilia picta | reverse complement strand
TTTATCTCCAGCGAAAAGTAAGTGTAAAATTGATGTCTGCTCTTCTCAGCTGTACATTAAATTTTCAACTTTTTAGATGTTGGCAGGCTGCAAAATGCTGAGATGCAATATATCGGGTGGATTTTAAACTGGATTCAGGTTAATTTTAAGTTTCAATATGTTTGAAGTTTTCAGAAGCCAAAAAAGCTTTTATTCAGCGACAGAAGTGAAAAAATGGATGTCAGGCTCATTCTCCAGTGTCGTACGATAAATTTTCAACATTTTTAGATGTTGGCACGGCTGCAAAATGCTGAGATGCATTTTTATTCTGGTGGATTTTTAAACAGGTATCAGGTCTAAATTTCAGTTTCAAATGTTTGATGTTTTCAGGAGCCAAAAAAACGCTTATCTCAGCGGAAAAGAAGTGTAAAAATGATGTCAGCTAATTCTCGCTTGTACATACTATTTCTGCCTTATTAGATGTTGGAACAGCTCCAAAAATGCTAAGATTGCAATATATCTGGTTGTTTTAAACTGGAATCTGGTCTAATTTTCAAGTTTCTCTATGTTTGAAGTTTTCTGAGCCAAAAAAGCTTTATCTCAGCGAAAGTAGTTTAAAAATTGATGTCTGCTCATTCTCCAGGTCTAATTTTCAAGTTTCAATATGTTTGAAGTTTTCAGAAGCCAAAAAAGCTTTATCTCAGCGAAGAAGTGAAAAATGGATGTCTGCTCATTCTCAGTGTACATTAAATTTCAACATTTTTAGATGTTGGCAGGCTGTCAAAATGCTGAGATGCATTAATCTGGTGGATTTAACTGGAATCAGGTCTAATTTTCAGTTTCATATGTTTGAAGTTTTCAGAAGCCAAAAAAGCTTTATCTCAGCGAAAGAAGTGAAAATGATGTTGCTCATTCTCAGCTGTACATTAAATTTCAACATTTTAGATGTTGGCGCTGCTCAAATGCTAGATGCATTATATCTGGTGGTTTAAACTGGAATCAGGTCTAATTTTCAAGTTTCAATATGTTTGAAGTTTTCAGAAGCCAAAAAGCTTTATCTCAGCGAAGAAGTGTAAAATTGATGTCTGCTCATTCTCAGCTGTACATTCAATTTTCACATTTTAGATGTTGGCAGTGCAAAATGCTAGATGCATATATCTGGTTGATTTAAACTGGAATCAGGTCTAATTTTCAAGTTTCAATATGTTTGAAGTTTTCAGAAGCCAAAAAGCTTTATCTCAGCGAAGAAGTGAAAATGATGTCTGCTCATTCTCAGTGTACATTAAATTTTCAACATTTTTAGATGTTGGCAGGCTGCAAAATGCTGAGATGCATTATATCTGGTGGATTTAAACTGGAATCAGGTCTAATTTTCAAGTTTCAATATGTTTGAAGTTTTCAGAAGCAAAAAGCTTTATTCAGCGAAGAAGTGAAAATTGATGTCTGCTCATTCTCAGCTGTACATTATTTTTCAACTTTTTAGATGTTGGCAGGCTGCAAAATGCTGAGATGCATATATCTGGTGGATTTAAACTGGAATCAGGTCTAATTTCAAGTTTCAATATGTTTGAAGTTTTCAGAAGCCAAAAAAGCTTTATCTCAGCGAAGAAGTGTAAAATGATGTCTGCTCATTTCTCAGCTGTACATTAAATTTTCAACTTTTTAGATGTTGGCAGCTGCAAAATGCTGAGATGCATAATATTGGTGGATTTAAACTGGAATCAGGTCTAATTTTCAAGTTTCAATATGTTTGAAGTTTTCAGAAGCCAAAAAGCTTTATCTCAGCGAAGAAGGTAAAATTGATGTCTGCTCATTTCAGTGTACATTAATTTTCAACATTTTTAGATGTTGGCAGCTGCAAAATGTGAGATGCATTATATCTGGTGGATTTAAACTGGAATCAGGTCTAATTTTCAAGTTTCAATATGTTTGAAGTTTTCAGAAGCCAAAAACGCTTTATCTCAGCGAAAGAAGTGAAAATGGATGTCTGCTCATTCTCAGCTGTACATTAATTTTCACTTTTAGATGTTGGCAGCTCAAATGCTGAGATGCATTATATCTGGTGGATTTAAACTGGAATCAGGTCTAATTTTCAAGTTTCAATATGTTTGAAGTTTTCAGAAGCCAAAAAAGCTTTATCTCAGCGAAGAAGTGAAAAATGATGTCTGCTCATTCTCAGCTGTACATTAAATTTTCAAATTTTTAGATTTGGCAGGCTGCTAAAATGCTGAGATGCATTATATCTGGTGGATTTAAACTGGAATCAGGTCTAATTTTCAAGTTTCAATATGTTTGAAGTTTTCAGAAGCCAAAAACGCTTTATCTCAGCGACAGAAGTGAAAATGGATGTCTGCTCATTCTCAGCTGTACATTAAATTTTCAACATTTTTAGATGTTGGCAGGCTGCAAAATGCTGAGATGCAATATATCTGGTGGATTTAAACTGGAATCAGGTCTAATTTTCAAGTTTCATATGTTTGAAGTTTTCAGAAGCCAAAAAAGCTTTATCTCAGCGAAAGAAGTGTAAAATTGATGTCTGCTCATTCTCAGCTGTACATTCAATTTTCAGCCTTATTAGATGTTGGACAGTTCCAAAATGCTAAGTAAATGCTAATGCAATATATCTGGTTGTTTTAAACTGGAATCAGGTCTAATTTTCAAGTTTCAATATGTTTGAAGTTTTCAGAAGCCAAAAAGCTTTATCTCAGCGAAAGAAGTGTAAAATTGATGTTGCTCATTCTCAGCTGTACATTAATTTTCAAGCCATTATTAGATGTTGGACAGTCAAAATGCTAGATGCATTATATCTGGTGGATTTAAACTGGAATCAGGTCTAATTTTCAAGTTTCAATATGTTTGAAGTTTTCAGAAGCCAAAAAACGCTTTATCTCAGCGAAGAAGTGTAAAATTGATGTTGCTCATTTCAGCTGTACATTAATTTTCAACCATTTTAGATGTTGGCAGCTTAAAATGCTGAGATGCAAAATATCTGGTGGTTTTAAAACTGGAATCAGGTCTAATTTTCAAGTTTCAATATGTTTGAAGTTTTCAGAAGCCAAAAAAGCTTTATCTCAGCGAAGAAGTGTAAAATTGAGTGCTGCTCATTCTCAGCTGTACATTAATTTTCAACTTTTAGATGTTGGCAGGCTTCAAAATGCTAGATGCATTATATCTGGTGGATTTAAATGGAATCAGGTCTAATTTTCAAGTTTCAATATGTTTGAAGTTTTCAGAAGCCAAAAAAGCTTTATCTCAGCGAAAGAAGTGTAAAATGGATGTCTGCTCATTCTCAGCTGTACATTAAATTTTCAACATTTTAGATTTTGGCAGGCTGAAAATGCTGAGATGCAATATATCTGGTGGATTTAAACTGGAATCAGGTCTAATTTTCAAGTTTCAATATGTTTGAAGTTTTCAGAAGCCAAAAAAGCTTTATCTCAGCGAAAGAAGTGTAAAATTGATGTCTGCTCATTCTCAGCTGTACATTCAATTTTCAACATTTTAGATGTTGGACTGTCAAATGCTAGATGCAATATATTGGTGGATTTTAAACTGGAATCAGGTCTAATTTTCAAGTTTCAATATGTTTGAAGTTTTCAGAAGCCAAAAAAGCTTTATCTCAGCGACAGAAGTGAAAATGGATGTCTGCTCATTCTCAGCTGTACATTAAATTTTCAACTTTTAGATGTTGGAGGCTGTAAAAATGCTGAGATGCATTATATCTGGTGGATTTAAACTGGAATCAGGTCTAATTTTCAAGTTTCAATATGTTTGAAGTTTTCAGAAGCCAAAAAGCTTTATCTCAGCGACAGAAGTGAAAAATGGATGTCTGCTCATTCTCAGCTGTACATTAATTTTCAGCATATTAGATGTTGGACAGCTCCAAAATGCTAGATGCATATATGGTGGATTTTAAACTGGAATCAGGTCTAATTTTCAAGTTTCAATATGTTTGAAGTTTTCAGAAGCCAAAAAAGCTTTATCTCAGCGACAGAAGTGAAAAATGGATGTCTGCTCATTCTCAGCTGTACATTAAATTTTCAACATTTTTAGATGTTGGCAGGCTGCAAAATGCTGAGATGCAATATATCTGGTGGATTTAAACTGGAATCAGGTCTAATTTTCAAGTTTCAATATGTTTGAAGTTTTCAGAAGCCAAAAAAGCTTTATCTCAGCGAAGAAGTGTAAAATTGATGTCTGCTCATTCTCAGCTGTACATTCAATTTTCAGCCTTATTAGATGTTGGACAGTTCCAAAATGCTAGATGCAAAATATTCTGGTGGATTTTAAACTGGAATCAGGTCTAATTTTCAAGTTTCAATATGTTTGAAGTTTTCAGAAGCCAAAAAAGCTTTATCTCAGCGAAAGAAGTGTAAAATTGATGTCTGCTCATTCTCAGCTGTACATTCAAATTTTCAGCCTTATTAGATGTTGGACAGCTTCAAAATGCTAAGATGCAAATATCTGGTTGTTTTAAACTGGAATCAGGTCTAATTTTCAAGTTTCAATATGTTTGAAGTTTCAGGAAGCCAAAAAGCTTTATCTCAGCGAAGAATGTAAAATTGATGTCTGCTCATTCTCAGCTGTACATTAAATTTTCAACATTTTTAGATGTTGGCAGGCTTCAAAATGCTGAGATGCATATATCTGGTGGATTTAAACTGGAATCAGGTCTAATTTTCAAGTTTCAATATGTTTGAAGTTTTCAGAAGCCAAAAAGCTTTATCTCAGCGAAGAAGTGTAAAATGATGTCTGCTCATTCTCAGCTGTACATTCAATTTTCAGCCTTATTAGATGTTGGACAGCTCCAAAATGCTAAGATGCATTATATTGGTGGATTTTAAACTGGAATCAGGTCTAATTTTCAAGTTTCAATATGTTTGAAGTTTTCAGAAGCCAAAAAAGCTTTATCTCAGCGCAGAAGTGTAAAATTGATGTCTGCTCATTCTCAGCTGTACATTAAATTTTCAACATTTTTAGATGTTGGCAGGCTTGAAAATGCTGAGATGCAATTATATCTGGTGGATTTAAACTGGAATCAGGTCTAATTTTCAAGTTTCAATATGTTTGAAGTTTTCAGAAGCCAAAAAAAGCTTTATCTCAGCGACAGAAGTGATAAAATGGATGTCTGCTCATTCTCAGCTGTACATTAAATTTTCAACATTTTTAGATGTTGGCAGGCTGCAAATGCTGAGATGCAATATATCTGGTGGATTTAAACTGGAATCAGGTCTAATTTTCAAGTTTCAATATGTTTGAAGTTTTCAGAAGCCAAAAAAGCTTTATCTCAGCGAAAGAAGTGAAAATGGATGTCTGCTCATTCTCAGCTGTACATTCAAATTTCAGCCTTATTAGATGTTGGACAGTCTCCAAAATGCTAAGATGCAAAATATCTGGTTGTTTTAAACTGGAATCAGGTCTAATTTTCAAGTTTCAATATGTTTGAAGTTTTCAGAAGCCAAAAAAGCTTTATCTCAGCGACGAAGTGAAAAATGATGTCTGCTCATTCTCAGCTGTACATTAATTTTCAACATTTTTAGATGTTGGCAGGCTGTTAAAATGCTGAGATGCATTATATCTGGTGGATTTAAACTGGAATCAGGTCTAATTTTCAAGTTTCAATATGTTTGAAGTTTTCAGAAGCCAAAAAAGCTTTATCTCAGCGACAGAAGTGAAAAATTGATGTCTGCTCATTCTCAGCTGTACATTCAATTTTCACTTTTAGATGTTGGACAGCTCAAAATGCTAGAGATGCATTATTCTGGTGGATTTTAAACTGGAATCAGGTCTAATTTTCAAGTTTCAATATGTTTGAAGTTTTCAGAAGCCAAAAAAGCTTTATCTCAGCGACAGAAGTGAAAATTGATGTCTGCTCATTCTCAGCTGTACATTAAATTTTCAACATTTTTAGATGTTGGCAGGCTTCAAAATGCTGAGATGCATTATATCTGGTGGATTTTAAACTGGAATCAGGTCTAATTTTCGATGCAATATATCTGGTGGATTTAAACTGGAATCAGGTCTAATTTTCAAGTTTCAATATGTTTGAAGTTTTCGAAGCCAAAAAAGCTTTATCTCAGCGAAAGAAGTGTAAAATTGATGTCTGCTCATTCTCAGCTGTACATTCAATTTTCAGCCTTATTAGATGTTGGACAGTTCCAAAATGCTAAGATGCAAATATATCTGGTTGTTTTAAACTGGAATCAGGTCTAATTTTCAAGTTTCAATATGTTGAAGTTTTCAGAAGCCAAAAAACTTTACTCAGCGAAGAAGTGTAAAATTGATGTCTGCTCATTTCAGCTGTACATTAATTTTCACTTTATTAGATGTTGGCACGTCCAAAATGCTAGATGCAAATATCTGGTGTTTTAAACTGGAATCAGGTCTAATTTTCAAGTTTCAATATGTTTGAAGTTTTCAGAAGCCAAAAAGCTTTATCTCAGCGAAGAAGTGAAAATGATGTCTGCTCATTCTCAGCTGTACATTAATTTCAAAAAAAAAAAAAAAAAAAAAAAAAAAAAAAAAAAAAAAAAAAAAAAAAAAAAAAAAAAAAAAAAAAAAAAAAAAAAAAAAAAAAAAAAAAAAAAAAAAAAAAAAAAAAAAAAAGTGAAATGGATGTCTGCTCATTCTCAGCTGTACATTAATTTTCACATTTTAGATGTTGGCAGTTAAAATGCTGAGATGCATATATCTGGTGATTTAAACTGGAATCAGGTCTAATTTTCAAGTTTCAATATGTTTGAAGTTTTCAGAAGCCAAAAAAGCTTTATTCAGCGAAGAAGTGAAAAATGATGTCTGCTCATTCTCAGCTGTACATTAATTTCAACATTTTAGATGTTGGCGCTCAAAATGCTAGATGCAATATCTGGTGGTTTAACTGGAATCAGGTCTAATTTCAAGTTTCAATATGTTTGAAGTTTTCAGAAGCCAAAAAAAGCTTTATCTCAGCGAAGAAGTGAAAATGATGTCTGCTCATTCTCAGCTGTACATTAATTTTCAACATTTTTAGATGTTGGCAGGCTGTAAAATGCTGAGATGCATTATATCTGGTGGATTTAAACTGGAATCAGGTCTAATTTTCAAGTTTCAATATGTTTGAAGTTTTCAGGAGCCAAAAACGCTTTATCTCAGCGAAGAAGTGAAAAATGGATGTCTGCTCATTTCAGCTGTACATTAATTTTCACTTTTAGATTTGTGATGCTTTCGCTACATTATTACTTAATTCGAAATGCGATATATATTGTGGTTACTGGATGGTTATTTAATTCAGTTTGAGTTTTACAAAGCTTTATTCAGCAAAAGTGAATTTGTCTCTTCTTACATTTTTTTTTTTTTTTTTTTTTTTTTTTTTTTTTTTTTTTTTTTTTTTTTTTTTTTTTTTTTTTTTTTTTTTTTTTTTTTTTTTTTTTTTTTTTTTTTTTTTTTTTTTTTTTTTTTTTTTTTTTTTTTTTTTTTTTTTTTTTTTTTTTTTTTTTTTTTTTTTTTTTTTTTTTTTTTTTTTTTTTTTTTTTTTTTTTTTTTTTTTTTTTTTTTTTTTTTTTTTTTTTTTTTTTTTTTTTTTTTTTTTTTTTTTTTTTTTTTTTTTTTTTTTTTTTTTTTTTTTTTTTTTTTTTTTTTTTTTTTTTTTTTTTTTTTTTTTTTTTTTTTTTTTTTTTTTTTTTTTTTTTTTTTTTTTTTTTTTTTTTTTTTTTTTTTTTTTTTTTTTTTTTTTTTTTTTTTTTTTTTTTTTTTTTTTTTTTTTTTTTTTTTTTTTTTTTTTTTTTTTTTTTTTTTTTTTTTTTTTTTTTTTTTTTTTTTTTTTTTTTTTTTTTTTTTTTTTTTTTTTTTTTTTTTTTTTTTTTTTTTTTTTTTTTTTTTTTTTTTTTTTTTTTTTTTTTTTTTTTTTTTTTTTTTTTTTTTTTTTTTTTTTTTTTTTTTTTTTTTTTTTTTTTTTTTTTTTTTTTTTTTTTTTTTTTTTTTTTTTTTTTTTTTTTTTTTTTTTTTTTTTTTTTTTTTTTTTTTTTTTTTTTTTTTTTTTTTTTTTTTTTTTTTTTTTTTTTTTTTTTTTTTTTTTTTTTTTTTTTTTTTTTTTTTTTTTTTTTTTTTTTTTTTTTTTTTTTTTTTTTTTTTTTTTTTTTTTTTTTTTTTTTTTTTTTTTTTTTTTTTTTTTTTTTTTTTTTTTTTTTTTTTTTTTTTTTTTTTTTTTTTTTTTTTTTTTTTTTTTTTTTTTTTTTTTTTTTTTTTTTTTTTTTTTTTTTTTTTTTTTTTTTTTTTTTTTTTTTTTTTTTTTTTTTTTTTTTTTTTTTTTTTTTTTTTTTTTTTTTTTTTTTTTTTTTTTTTTTTTTTTTTTTTTTTTTTTTTTTTTTTTTTTTTTTTTTTTTTTTTTTTTTTTTTTTTTTTTTTTTTTTTTTTTTTTTTTTTTTTTTTTTTTTTTTTTTTTTTTTTTTTTTTTTTTTTTTTTTTTTTTTTTTTTTTTTTTTTTTTTTTTTTTTTTTTTTTTTTTTTTTTTTTTTTTTTTTTTTTTTTTTTTTTTTTTTTTTTTTTTTTTTTTTTTTTTTTTTTTTTTTTTTTTTTTTTTTTTTTTTTTTTTTTTTTTTTTTTTTTTTTTTTTTTTTTTTTTTTTTTTTTTTTTTTTTTTTTTTTTTTTTTTTTTTTTTTTTTTTTTTTTTTTTTTTTTTTTTTTTTTTTTTTTTTTTTTTTTTTTTTTTTTTTTTTTTTTTTTTTTTTTTTTTTTTTTTTTTTTTTTTTTTTTTTTTTTTTTTTTTTTTTTTTTTTTTTTTTTTTTTTTTTTTTTTTTTTTTTTTTTTTTTTTTTTTTTTTTTTTTTTTTTTTTTTTTTTTTTTTTTTTTTTTTTTTTTTTTTTTTTTTTTTTTTTTTTTTTTTTTTTTTTTTTTTTTTTTTTTTTTTTTTTTTTTTTTTTTTTTTTTTTTTTTTTTTTTTTTTTTTTTTTTTTTTTTTTTTTTTTTTTTTTTTTTTTTTTTTTTTTTTTTTTTTTTTTTTTTTTTTTTTTTTTTTTTTTTTTTTTTTTTTTTTTTTTTTTTTTTTTTTTTTTTTTTTTTTTTTTTTTTTTTTTTTTTTTTTTTTTTTTTTTTTTTTTTTTTTTTTTTTTTTTTTTTTTTTTTTTTTTTTTTTTTTTTTTTTTTTTTTTTTTTTTTTTTTTTTTTTTTTTTTTTTTTTTTTTTTTTTTTTTTTTTTTTTTTTTTTTTTTTTTTTTTTTTTTTTTTTTTTTTTTTTTTTTTTTTTTTTTTTTTTTTTTTTTTTTTTTTTTTTTTTTTTTTTTTTTTTTTTTTTTTTTTTTTTTTTTTTTTTTTTTTTTTTTTTTTTTTTTTTTTTTTTTTTTTTTTTTTTTTTTTTTTTTTTTTTTTTTTTTTTTTTTTTTTTTTTTTTTTTTTTTTTTTTTTTTTTTTTTTTTTTTTTTTTTTTTTTTTTTTTTTTTTTTTTTTTTTTTTTTTTTTTTTTTTTTTTTTTTTTTTTTTTTTTTTTTTTTTTTTTTTTTTTTTTTTTTTTTTTTTTTTTTTTTTTTTTTTTTTTTTTTTTTTTTTTTTTTTTTTTTTTTTTTTTTTTTTTTTTTTTTTTTTTTTTTTTTTTTTTTTTTTTTTTTTTTTTTTTTTTTTTTTTTTTTTTTTTTTTTTTTTTTTTTTTTTTTTTTTTTTTTTTTTTTTTTTTTTTTTTTTTTTTTTTTTTTTTTTTTTTTTTTTTTTTTTTTTTTTTTTTTTTTTTTTTTTTTTTTTTTTTTTTTTTTTTTTTTTTTTTTTTTTTTTTTTTTTTTTTTTTTTTTTTTTTTTTTTTTTTTTTTTTTTTTTTTTTTTTTTTTTTTTTTTTTTTTTTTTTTTTTTTTTTTTTTTTTTTTTTTTTTTTTTTTTTTTTTTTTTTTTTTTTTTTTTTTTTTTTTTTTTTTTTTTTTTTTTTTTTTTTTTTTTTTTTTTTTTTTTTTTTTTTTTTTTTTTTTTTTTTTTTTTTTTTTTTTTTTTTTTTTTTTTTTTTTTTTTTTTTTTTTTTTTTTTTTTTTTTTTTTTTTTTTTTTTTTTTTTTTTTTTTTTTTTTTTTTTTTTTTTTTTTTTTTTTTTTTTTTTTTTTTTTTTTTTTTTTTTTTTTTTTTTTTTTTTTTTTTTTTTTTTTTTTTTTTTTTTTTTTTTTTTTTTTTTTTTTTTTTTTTTTTTTTTTTTTTTTTTTTTTTTTTTTTTTTTTTTTTTTTTTTTTTTTTTTTTTTTTTTTTTTTTTTTTTTTTTTTTTTTTTTTTTTTTTTTTTTTTTTTTTTTTTTTTTTTTTTTTTTTTTTTTTTTTTTTTTTTTTTTTTTTTTTTTTTTTTTTTTTTTTTTTTTTTTTTTTTTTTTTTTTTTTTTTTTTTTTTTTTTTTTTTTTTTTTTTTTTTTTTTTTTTTTTTTTTTTTTTTTTTTTTTTTTTTTTTTTTTTTTTTTTTTTTTTTTTTTTTTTTTTTTTTTTTTTTTTTTTTTTTTTTTTTTTTTTTTTTTTTTTTTTTTTTTTTTTTTTTTTTTTTTTTTTTTTTTTTTTTTTTTTTTTTTTTTTTTTTTTTTTTTTTTTTTTTTTTTTTTTTTTTTTTTTTTTTTTTTTTTTTTTTTTTTTTTTTTTTTTTTTTTTTTTTTTTTTTTTTTTTTTTTTTTTTTTTTTTTTTTTTTTTTTTTTTTTTTTTTTTTTTTTTTTTTTTTTTTTTTTTTTTTTTTTTTTTTTTTTTTTTTTTTTTTTTTTTTTTTTTTTTTTTTTTTTTTTTTTTTTTTTTTTTTTTTTTTTTTTTTTTTTTTTTTTTTTTTTTTTTTTTTTTTTTTTTTTTTTTTTTTTTTTTTTTTTTTTTTTTTTTTTTTTTTTTTTTTTTTTTTTTTTTTTTTTTTTTTTTTTTTTTTTTTTTTTTTTTTTTTTTTTTTTTTTTTTTTTTTTTTTTTTTTTTTTTTTTTTTTTTTTTTTTTTTTTTTTTTTTTTTTTTTTTTTTTTTTTTTTTTTTTTTTTTTTTTTTTTTTTTTTTTTTTTTTTTTTTTTTTTTTTTTTTTTTTTTTTTTTTTTTTTTTTTTTTTTTTTTTTTTTTTTAAAAATTTATTTGGGTTTTTTTTTTTATTTTTTTAATTTTTTTTTTTTTTTAAATTTTAATTTTTTTTTTTTTTTTTTTTTTTTTTTTTTTTTTTTTTTTTTTTTTTTTTTTTAATTTTTTTTTTTTTTTTTTTTAAAAAGGGTTTTTTTTTTTTTTTTTTATTTTTTTTTTTTTTTTTTTTTTTTTTTTTTTTTTTTTTAATTTTTTTTAAAAACTGGAATCAGGTCAAATTTTTTCAAGTTTCAATATGTTTGAAGTTTTCAGAACCCAAAAAAAGCTTTATCTCAGCGACAAAAGGTAAAAAATGGATGTCTGCTCTTTCTCAGCTGTACTTTAAAATTTTCAACATTTTAGATTTTGGGCAGGCGGAAAATGCTGAGATGCAAAATATTGGTGGTTTTAAAAACGGGGAATCAGGTTTTAATTTTAAGTTTAAATTTTGTTTGAATTTTTTCAGAACCCAAAAAACCCTTTTCTCAGGGAAAAGAAGAAAAAATTTGGATTTTCGCCATTCTCAGCTGTACTTTTAAATTTTAAACCTTTTTAGATGTTGGCGGGTTTAAAATGCTAAGAGGGCCAAATATCGGGTTTTTTTTTAAAAAGGGGGGAATCGGTCTAATTTTAATTTTCAATTGTTTAAATTTTCAAAAGCCAAAAAAGCTTTATCTCAGGGGAAAGAAGAAAAAAATTTGATGTCTGTTCATTCTCAGTTGTTCATTAAATTTTAAACATTTTTAGATGTTGGCGGCTGAAAAGCTGAGATGAAATTATATCTGGTGGTTTTTTAAACTGGAATCGGGGTCTAATTTTAAGTTTCAATATGTTTGAAGTTTTCAGAACCCAAAAAAAGCTTTATCTCAGCGAAAGAAGTGAAAAATGGATGTCGTTTTTTTCCCTTTTTTTCAGCGGTACTTTAAAATTTTCAAAAATTTTTAGATTTTGGGGGTTTTTAAAATGCTGAGATGTTTAATTATCTGGTGGTTTTAAAAAGGGGTTTCAGGTCTAATTTTCAATTTTTCAATATGTTTGAAGTTTTCAAAACCCAAAAAAAGCTTTATCTCAGCGAAAGAAGGGGAAAATTTGGGGTTTGTCGTCATTCTCAGCTGTACTTTAAATTTTAAACCTTTTTAGATGTTGGGGGTTTAAAATGCTAAGATGCAAAATATTGGTTTTTTTTAAACTGGAATCAGGTTTTAATTTTAAATTTTTCAATATGTTTAAAAGTTTTCAGAACCCAAAAAAAAAAGCTTTACCCCCAGCAAAAAGAAGGGGAAAAATTTGGATGTCTGCTCATTTAAAGTGTACATTAAATTTTAACTTTTTTAAAAATTTTGGGCAGGGGGAAAATGCTGAGTGAAATTATATCTGGGGGAAATTTAAACGGGAAATCAGGTCTAATTTTCAAGTTTAAATTTGGTTTGAATTTTTCAGAACCCAAAAAAAAGCTTTATCTCAGCGAAAGAGTGAAAAATGGATTTTGCTCTTCTCGGCTGTACTTTAAAATTTAAAAACCCTTTTTAGATTTTGGGGGGGGCTAAAAATGCTAGATGAAATTATTTTCTGGTGGATTTAAACTGGAATAGGTTAATTTTAAATTTTCCCTATGTTTGAAGTTTTCAGAAGCCAAAAAGCTTTATCTCAGCAAAAAGGAAGTAAAATTTTTGGTGTCGCTCTTTTCTCAGCGGTACTTTAAAATTTTCAACATTTTTGAGGGTTGGGCAGGCTGAAAAAATGCTAGATGAATTTACCCGGGGGGGGTTAAAAAAAGGGAATCGGGTCTAATTTTCTTTTTTTAAATTTTTAAATTTTTGGGGGCCCCCAAAAAAAAAAAGCTTTACCAGCAAAAAAATTTAAAAAATTTGTCTGCTTTCGGGGTTTACTTTAAAATTTTTAAACTTTTTAGATTTTGGCGGGTAAAATGTGGATGCTTTTATCGGGGTTTAAAAGGGAAAATATCTAATTTTTTTTTTGTTTAAAGTTTTGGCCCCCAAAAAAAAGTTTTCTCACGAAAAAAATTTTTGAAAAAATTATGTCCCCTTTCTCGCTTAAAAAAATTTTTTCACCTTTTTAGGGGTTGGAAGTTAAAATGCAAAAGATGAAAAATTTTGGGTTTTTTTTTTAAACTGGAATGGGTTTTTTTAAAATTTTTAAATTTTTTAAATTTTCAGCCCCCAAAAAAAAGCTTTATTAGGGGAAAAAAGGAAAAATTTGATGTCTGCTCTTCTCAGTGTTTTTTAAATTTTAAATTTTTAGTTTGGGGGGGGTTAAAATTTGCAGAAAAAAATTATTTGGGGGGAAAAAAAAGGAATCAGGTCAAATTTTTAAATTTTCAAAAATTTTTAAAGTTTTCAAAACCAAAAAAAAATTTACCCTCGGAAAAAAGGGGGAAAAATTGGAGGTTTGTCATTTAGCTTTTTTTAAAAATTTTCCCCTTTTTTAGATGGGCGGTTAAAAATGAAAAGAGCAAAATATCGGGGTTTTTTTTAAATGGAATCAGGTCAAATTTTTTAAATTTTCAATATGTTTGAAGTTTTCCCCCCAAAAAAAGCTTTATTCGCGAAAAAATTTAAAAAAAGGGTTTTCTGCTCATTTCGTGAAATTTAAAATTTTTAAAACCATTTTTGGTTTGGCGGGCCCTGAAAATGCTGAGTTTGCTTTATTTTGGTGGTTTTAAAATGGAATCAGGAAAAATTTTTTTAAGTTTCAATTTTTTTTAAAAAGTTTTGGCCCCCAAAAAAAGTTTATTGGGAAAAGAAGTGAAAATTTGTTTATTCTGCGTTTTTTTAATTTTAAAAACCTTTTTAGATGTTGGGGGCCCAAAATGCAAAGATGAAAAATATCTTTTTTTTAAATGGAATAGGTTTTTTTTTAATTTTCAAATGTTTAAATTTTTCAAAACCCAAAAAAAAGTTTTTTATCTCAGCGAAAAAAGTGAAAAATTGATGTCTGTTCTTCTCATTTTGTACATTTTTTTTAAAAAACTTTTTTGTTTTGGGGTTAAAAAGTAATGAAATTATTTGGTTTTAAACTGGAATCGGTTTTTTTAAGTTTTAAATTGTTTGAAGTTTTCAAAAAAAAAAAGGCTTTTTTCCCAGGAAGAAAAAAAAAAAGGGTTTTGTCATTTCAGGGTACTTTTAAAATTTTAAAAATTTTTAGTTTGGCGGGTGAAAATTTTGAGATGCATTTTTTTGGGGGTTTTTTTTAAATGGAATCGGGTTTAAATTTTAAATTTTAATAGTTTAAATTTAAAAAACCCCCAAAAAAAGTTTTTCAGCGCAGAAGTGAAAATGGATGTTGCTCATTCTCAGCTGTACATTAAATTTTCAACCTTTTTAGATGTTGGCAGGCTGAAAATGCTGAGATGCATTATATCTGGTGGATTTAAAACTGGAATCGGGTTTCTAATTTTCAAGTTTCAATATGTTTGAAGTTTTCGGGAAGCCAAAAAAGCTTTATCTCAGGAACAGAGTGAAAAATTGGATGTTGTCATTTCAGCTGTACATTTCAATTTTAAACTTTTTAGATGTTGGACGTCAAAATGCTGAGTGCATAATATCTGGTGGTTTTTAAAACTGGAATCAGGTCTAATTTATGTTTCAATATGTTTGAAGTTTTCAGAAGCCAAAAAAGCTTTATCTCAGCGAAAAAAGTAAAAAATTTGGATGTTGCTCATTCTCAGCTGTACATTCAAATTTTACTTTTTAGATGTTGGCAGCTTAAAATGCTAGATGCAAATATCGGGTTTGGTTTTAAACTGGAATCAGGTCTAATTTTAAGTTTCAATATGTTTGAAAGTTTTCAGAAGCCAAAAAAGCTTTATCTCAGCGACAGAAGAAAAAAATTTGGATGTCTGCTAAATTCTCAGTGTACATTAAATTTTCACATTTTTAGATGTTGGAGGCTGTAAAATGCTGAGAGAAATATATCTGGTGGATTTAAACTGGAATCAGGTCTAATTTTCAAGTTTAAATTATGTTTGAATTTTTCAGAACCCAAAAGCTTTATTGGGACGGGAATAAAAAATGGATGTTGTTTTAGTGAAATTTTTTTTTTAAAAATTTTTAGATGTTGGGGGTTCAAAAGTGAGATGAATATATTGGGGATTTAAATGGAATGGGTTCAAATTTTTAATTTAATATGTTTAAAGTTTTCAAAAGAAAAAAGTTTATTAAAAAAAATTTTTAAAAAAATTTGGATTTTGTATTTGCTGTACTTTTAATTTTAAAATTTTTAGATTTTGGAATTTCCCAAAATTTAATGAAATTTTTTTTGGTTTAAACGGAAATGGGGTCTAATTTTAATTTTCAATAGGGTTTAAAAGTTTTCGCCCCCAAAAAAGCTTTATTGGGCGAAGAAGTAAAAAAGGGGGAAAGTCGTCATTTGTGTACTTTAAAAATTTTAACATTTTTGATGTTGGCAGGCTGAAAATGTGAGTTTGATTATATCGGGTTTTTTTAAAAAAGGAATGGTTTAAATATTTAACTTTAGAGTTGGACTGTAAGATGCATATATCTGGTGGTTTAAATGAATCAGGTCTAATTTTAAGTTTCAATTGTTTGAAGTTTCAGAAGCCAAAACTTTATCTCAGCGACAGAAGTGAAAATGGTGTGTCATTCTCAGCGTACATTATTCAAATTTTTAGATGTTGGCACGAAATGGAGATGAATTTCTGGGATTTAAACTGGAATCGGTCTAATTTCAAGTTCAATATGTTTGAGTTTTCAGAACCAAAAGCTTATCTCACGACAAATGAAATGGATGTCTGCTCATCTCAGCTGTACATTAATTTTCACTTTAATGTTGGCAGTAAATGGAATGCAATTTGGTGGTTAAACTGGACAGGTCAATTAAGTTCATATGTTGAAGTTTTAGAAGCAAAAACTTTTCTCAGCGAAGAAGTGAAAAGATGTCGTCTTTCGCGTACTTTTTTTAACATTTTTAGATGTTGGCAGTCAAATGCTGAGATGCAATTGGTGGTTTAAATGGATCAGGTCTAATTTTCAAGTTCAATATTTTGAATTTTCAGAGCCAAAACTTTTCTCGCAAGAAGTGAAAATGGAGCTGCTATTTCAGCTGTACATTAATTTTCTTTTTGGCAGCCAAATGCTAGATGAATGGGTTTAAACTGAATCAGTCTAATTTTCAGTTCAATATTTGAAGTTTTCAGAAGCCAAAAAAAGCTTTTCTCACGACAGAAGTGAAATGATGTCGCTCATTCTCATGTACATTAATTTTCAAATTTTAGATGTTGGCATAAATCTAGTGCATTTATTGTGGATTAAACGGAATCAGGTCTATTTTAGTTCATATTTTGAAGTTTCAGAAGCAAAAGCTTTTCTCAGCGACAGAAGTGAAAATGGATGTCTGTCATTCTCAGGTACATTAAATTTTCAACTTTAGTGTTGGCAGCTGTAAAATGCTGAATGATTTATCGGTGGATTTAAACGGAACAGTTAATTTTAAGTTCATATGTTTAAGTTTTCGAGCAAAAGCTTTATCTCAGCGACGAAGGAAATATGTCTGTCTTTCTCAGTTACATTAATTTTCAATTTTTAGATGTTGGCACGTAAATGTAGAGCATTATCTGGTGTTTAACTGGATCGGTCTAATTTAATTTCATATGTTTGAAGTTTAAAGCCAAAAACGCTTTATCCAGCGAAGAATGAAAAATGGATTCTGTCATCTCAGTTACATTAATTTTCAATTTTAGTGTTGAGCCAAAATGTAGAGCAATATATTGGTGTTTAAACTGGAATCGCTAATTCAATTCATATGTTGAAGTTTCAGAAGCAAAAAGCTTTATCCAGCGAGAAGTGAATTGATGTCTGCTCATTCCAGCTGTACATTCATTTTCAGCTTATTAGTGTGGAAGTTAAATTAAATGCAAAATTTGTTTTAAACTGGAATCAGGTCTAATTTCAAGTCCAATGTTGAGTTTCAGAAGCCAAAAGCTTATCTACGAGAAGTGAAAAGATGTCTGCTCATGTCAGCTTACATTAAATTTTCACATTTTTGATGTTGGCAGCTGAAATGCTGAGATGATTATATCGGTGATTTAAACTGGAATCAGTTATTTTCAGTTTCAATATGTTTGAAGTTTTCAGGAGCCAAAACGCTTACTCAGCACAAAGTGAAAAATGGATGTTGTCATTCTCATGTACATTAATTTTCACTTTAGATGTTGGCAGCTAAAATGCTGAGATATTATCTGGTGGTTTAAACTGGATAGTCTAATTTTCGTTCAATATGTTGAAGTTTTCAGAAGCCAAAAAAGTTTATCTCAGCGAAAAGGAAAAATGGTGTCTGTCATTCTGCTGTACATTAATTCAATTTGTGTTGGCGGCTGAAAATTGATGCATTACTGTGGATTTAACTGAATCAGGTCTAATTGTTGGACGCTAAAATGTAAGATGCATTATATTGGTATTTTAAATGGACAGTGTAAATTTTCAATTTCAATATGTTTGGGTTTAAACCAAAAAGCTTTCTCAGCGCACAAGTGTAAAATTGATGTTGCATTCTCAGTGTACATTAAATTTTCAATTTTTAGATGTGGCGGTGTAAAATGCTGAGTCATTATATCTGGTGGATTTAACTGAATAGGTCTAATTTTAAGTAGTATATGTTTAAAAGCTTTTTCAATTGAGTTTTCGACAAATTCGCGAAGTGAAGATGTCTGTATTTACTGAATCATTTAATTGAGTTAAAAAAAAAAAAAAAAAAAAAAAAAAAAAAAAAAAAAAAAAAAAAAAAAAAAAAAAAAAAAAAAAAAAAAAAAAAAAAAAAAAAAAAAAAAAAAAAAAAAAAAAAAAAAAAAAAAAAAAAATTAATTTAATTTCAAAAAATTTATTTGGGAAAAAAAATTTTTTTATTAAAAAAATTTGGGAAAGTTAAAATTAGAAAAATTACTAAAATTTTAATTTTTAATTAAGCAATTTTTAAAGGGTTTAATTTTTTAGTTTAAAAAATTTAAATTCAAAATGAAAGGGAAAAGGTTTACTAAAAATTTAAATTTATGTTTATTAAACAAATTTTTTAAAAAGGAAGTAAATTAAGTCAATTTGTTTTTAAAAAATTTATTTAAAAAATTTGGAATTTCAATCGTTTAACAAAAATTTATTCATGAATTAGCAAAAGTTATTTTAAATGTTTCAATATGTTTAAATTTAAAAATTTCTGGAAAGGGAAAATTATTGGAAAAGAATATTTTTTTGTTAATTTCAAAAAAATTTTTGGAAAGGGAAAGATTCTTTTTTTTCATATTTTGAAGTTCAAATTAAAATTTAAA
>JAVYJU010000098.1:0-18513 GCA_033032245.1 Poecilia picta | reverse complement strand
GAGAAAAAGCTTTTTTTTGGTTAAAAAAAACCTTCAAAATTTTGGGGAAATTTGAAATTAGTTGTTTCCCGTTTCAAAAAACCCAAGAAAAAATTTTGTTTTGCTTTTTAGCTCCCAAAAATTCTAAAAAGGAAAAAAATTTTGTTTGTACAGCTAAAATTTAGCAACTTTCCTTTTTTCACTTTTTTGGTGGAAAAAGCTTTTTTGGTTTAAAAAAACCCAAAAAAATTTTTTAAATTTTGAAAATTAGCCCTTTTTTTCCCCTTTTTAAAAAAAACCCAGTATAATGTTTAAGCTTTTAGGCCAAATTAAAAATTAAAAAATTGTTTGTACGTGAAAATTTAGCAGTTTTTAATTTTTTCATTTTTTGGTTAAATTTAAAGGGGGTTTTTGGCTTCTAAAAACAAAAAAAAATTTGAAATTTAAAAATTAAATGTTCCCCATTTTTAAAACAAAGAAAAAAATGCTTTTAGCTTTTTACCCTCCAAATCAAAAAAGGTTGAAAATTGAGAAAGGGCTAGAAGAGGGGACACCCTTTTTCACTTTTTGGCTGAAAAAAAGGGGGTTTTGGCTTCAAAAAACTTCAAAATATTAAAACTTAAAAAATTAGCCCGGGTTTTCCCGTTTAAAAAACCCCAATTATAATGCTTTTTAGCATTTTACCCTTCCAAAAATCTAAAAATTGAAAATTGTTTGTAAAGGGGGGAAAAGCAGAAATTTTTTCATTATTTGGTTTAAAATAAAGGTTTTTGGTTTAAAAAAATTCAAACATTTTGAAATTTGAAAATTAGCCCTGTTCCATTTTAAACAACCGTTAATGCATTAATTTTTCCCCCCTTTTGGAAAAATTTAAAAAAAGGTTTTAAAAAATTAAATTGTACGCGGGAAAATTTAGCAGACACCCATTTTTCATTTTTTGGGTGAGATAAAGCGTTTTTGGTTCTGAAAACTTCAAATATTTGAAACTTGAAAAGGGGGCCCTTTTTCCCATTTTCAAAAAAAACCGATATAATGCATCTCGGGATTTTCCAGCCTCCCAAACATCAAAAAGGTTTTAAAAAATTGATTTTTACAGTTTGAGGGGACCCGACATCTATTTTTCACTTATTTGGCTGAAAATTAAAGCGTTTTTGGCCTTCTGAAAACTTCAAAAAAAATTAAAACTTAAAAATTGACCTGTTTCCCATTTTAAAACCCCCAGATAAAATGCTTTTTAGCATTTTAGCTGCCAAAAAATCAAATTTAAGTTTAAAAAAAAATTTGTACAGCGAAAAATTAGCAGATTTTTTTTTCCCCCTTTTTTGGGGTTTGAGAAAAAACCCTTTTTGGCTTCTAAAAAACTTCAAACAATTAAAACTTAAAAATTCCCCCTGTTTCCCAGTTTCAAAAAAACCCATTTTATAATGCATTTTAGCTTTTTAGCTGCCAACATCTAAAATTAAAAATTAAATTGACAGCGGGAAAAATTAGAAAGCCCCCCCATTTTTACTTATTTGGTGAGATAAAGCGTTTTTGGCTTTGAAAATTTCAAACATTTTGGGAAACTTAAAAATTTGACCTGTTTCCCAGTTTCAAACAACCAGATATAATGCTTTTATTTTTTTTCAGTGAACTCAAAAAAGGTTGAAAAAAAAATTGTACAGCTGGGAAAAGAGCCCCCCCATTTTTCATTTTATTTGGCTGAGAAAAAGGGGTTTTTGGTTTGAAAACTTAAAACCCTATTGAAACTTAAAAATTAGCCCTGTTTCCCAGTTTCAAAAAAACCAGATTTAAATGCATTTTGCTTTTTACCCTGCCAACATTTTAAAAAGGCAGAATATGCATCTCGATTTTCAGCTGCCAACATCTAAAAGGTTGAAAATTATTGTACAGCGAGAAAGAGCGACATATTTTTCACTTATTTGCTGAGATAAAGCGTTTTTGGCTTTGAATCAAATATTGAACTTGAAATTAACTGATTCATTTCAAACACAGATATAGCATCTCAGCATTTCCAGCCTGCAACATCTAAAAGTGAAAATTGATGTACAGCGAGAAGAGCAGACATATTTTATTATTGGTGAGATAAGCGTTTTTGGCTTCTGAAAATTCAAACATATTGAAACTTGAAAATTAGATGATTCAGTTTAAAAACCAGATATAAGATTAGCTTCCAGCGCCAACATTAAAAGGTGAAATTGATGTACAGCTGAGAATGAGCAGACTCATTTTTCATTATTTGGCTGAGATAAAGGTTTTTGGCTTCTGAAAACTTCAAAATATTGAAACTTGAAATTAGACCTGATTCCAGTTTCAAACAACCAGTATAATGCATCTCAGCATTTTCAGCTGCCACATCTAAAAGGTGAAATTGATGTCAGTGAGAATGAGCAGACATCCATTTTTCACTTATTTGGTGAGATAAAGCGTTTTTGGCTTTGAAAACTTCAAACATATTGAAACTTGAAAATTAGACCTGATTCCAGTTTCAAACACCAGATATAATGCATCTCAGCATTTTCAGCCTGCCAACATCTAAAAGGTTGAAAATTGATTGTACAGTGAGAATGAGCAGACATCCATTTTCACTTATTTGGCTGAGATAAAGCGTTTTTGGCTTCTGAAAACTTCAAACATATTGAAACTGAAAATTAGACTGATTCCAGTTTCAAAAACCAGATATAATGCATCTCGCATTTTCCAGCTGCCAACATCTAAAAAGGTGAAATTGATGTACAGCTGAGAATAGCAGCACTATTTTCACTTATTTGCTGAGATAAAGGTTTTTGGCTTCTGAAAACTTCAACATATTGAAACTTGAAAATTAGACCTGATTCAGTTTCAAACAACCAGTATAATGCTTCAGCATTTCAGCTGCACATCTAAAAAGGTTGAAAATTGATTGTACAGCTGAGAATGAGCAGACATCATTTTTCACTTATTTGGCTGAGATAAAGCGTTTTTGGCTTCTGAAAACTTCAAACATATTGAAACTGAAATTAGACTGATTCCAGTTTCAAACAACCAGATATAATGCATCTCAGCATTTTCCAGCCTGCCAACATCTAAAAGGTTGAAAATTGATAGCTTTTTTTTACATTTTAGCTCCCAAAAATTAAAAAGGTTAAAAAATTAAATTGTCAGGGAGAGAGCAAAACTTTTTTTTCATTTTTGGCGGAAAAAAGGGTTTTTTGGGTTCAAACTTCAAAATTTAAAACTTAAAATTTTGCCCGATTCCGTTTAAAAAAACCGTTTAAAATGCTTCTAGCATTTTCCCCCTGCCAACTTTAAAAAAGGGAAAAATTGTTTGTACAGCTGGAGAAAAAGCAAAAATTTCTTTTTCATTTAATTTGGTGGTTTAAAGGTTTTGGTTCTAAAAATTAAAAAACATTTTGAATTTAAAAATTTAGACTGTTCCCAAATTTAAACAACAGATTTTATGCATTGCTTTTTACCCTCCCAAATCAAAAAAGGTTAAAAATTGTTTGTACGTAAAGGGCAGAAACTTTTTTTCTTATTTGGCTGAGAAAAATTTTTTTTGGCTTCGAAAATTAAAAATATAAAATTGGAAAAAAAACGGGTAAGTTTCAAAAAAACCGATAAAATGCTTTCTCGCTTTTCCAGTCCCAAAACAAAAAAGGTTTAAAAATTGATTGTAAGTTTGGTGAGCAACACCCATTTTCATTTTTGGTGAGTTTAAAGGTTTTTTGGCTTCTAAAAATTAAACATTTGAAACTTGAAATTAGCCCTGTTTCCCAGTTTCAAAAACCCAGATTAAATCTTTTAGCTTTTGGGGGCGCCAAAATCTAAAATTGTGTTGTACAGCCTGAAATGACGAACCCATTTTCATTTTTTGGCTGGATAAAGCGTTTTTGGCTTCTGAAAACTCAACTATTGAAACTTAAAGTTAGACTATTCATTTCAAACAACAGTTAATGCTTGCATTTGCTCCAACTTAAAAAGTGAATTGATGTACAGTGAATACAGACATCTTTTTCACTATTTGGCTGAGATAAGGTTTTTGGCTCTGAACTTCAACATATTGAACTAATTAGACTGATTCCAGTTTCAACAACAGATATAATGCATCTAGCATTTTGTGCCAACTCTAAAGTGAAATGATTGTCAGGGAGATGAGAGAATCTTTCACTTATTTGGCTGAGATAAAGCGTTTTTGCTTTGAAAACTTCAAAAAAATTGAAATTAATTAGACTGATTCCAGTTCAACAACAGATATAATGCATTAGCATTTTAGCTGCACTCTAAAAGTGAATTGATGTACAGCTGAGAATAGCAACATCTTTTCACTATTGGCTGAGATAAGCGTTTTTGCTTTGAAAACTTCAAACATATTGAACTGAATTAGACTGATTCAGTTTCAAACAACCAGTATAATGATCTCAGCATTTTCCGCTGCCAACATCTAAAGGTTGAAATGATGTACAGTGAGAAGAGCGACATCATTTTCATTATTTGGCTGAGATAAGCGTTTTGGCTTCTGAACTTCAAATATTGAACTTGAAATTAGACTGATTCCAGTTTCAAACAACCAGATTATGCATCTCAGCATTTTCAGCTGCCACATCTAAAAGTTGAAATTGATTGTACGGAAGAGCAGCTTATTTTTCACTTATTTGGCTGGATAAAGCGTTTTTGGTCTGAATTCAACATATTGAAACTTAAGTTGACATTCAGTTTCAACAACCAGATATATGATCTTACATTTTGGAGCTGTCAATCTATAATGCTGAAAATGAATGTCAGCTGAGAATAGCAGACATCTTTCTCACTATTTGGCTGAGATAAAGGTTTTTGGCTTTAAACTTCAAACATATTGAAACTGAAATTAGACTGATCAGTTTCAAACAACCAGATATATGATCCAGCATTTCAGCTTTTTTTTTTTTTTTTTTTTTTTTTTTTTTTTTTTTTTTTTTTTTTTTTTTTTTTTTTTTTTTTTTTTTTTTTTTTTTTTTTTTTTTTTTTTTTTTTTTTTTTTTTTTTTTTTTTTTTTTTTTTTTTTTTTTTTTTTTTTTTTTTTTTTTTTTTTTTTTTTTTTTTTTTTTTTTTTTTTTTTTTTTTTTTTTTTTTTTTTTTTTTTTTTTTTTTTTTTTTTTTTTTTTTTTTTTTTTTTTTTTTTTTTTTTTTTTTTTTTTTTTTTTTTTTTTTTTTTTTTTTTTTTTTTTTTTTTTTTTTTTTTTTTTTTTTTTTTTTTTTTTTTTTTTTTTTTTTTTTTTTTTTTTTTTTTTTTTTTTTTTTTTTTTTTTTTTTTTTTTTTTTTTTTTTTTTTTTTTTTTTTTTAAAAAAAAAAAAAAAAAAAAAAAAAAAAAAAAAAAAAAAAAAAAAAAAAAAAAAAAAAAAAAAAAAAAAAAAAAAAAAAAAAAAAAAAAAAAAAAAAAAAAAAAAAAAAAAAAAAAAAAAAAAAAAAAAAAAAAAAAAAAAAAAAAAAAAAAAAAAAAAAAAAAAAAAAAAAAAAAAAAAAAAAAAAAAAAAAAAAAAAAAAAAAAAAAAAAAAAAAAAAAAAAAAAAAAAAAAAAAAAAAAAAAAAAAAAAAAAAAAAAAAAAAAAAAAAAAAAAAAAAAAAAAAAAAAAAAAAAAAAAAAAAAAAAAAAAAAAAAAAAAAAAAAAAAAAAAAAAAAAAAAAAAAAAAAAAAAAAAAAAAAAAAAAAAAAAAAAAAAAAAAAAAAAAAAAAAAAAAAAAAAAAAAAAAAAAAAAAAAAAAAAAAAAAAAAAAAAAAAAAAAAAAAAAAAAAAAAAAAAAAAAAAAAAAAAAAAAAAAAAAAAAAAAAAAAAAAAAAAAAAAAAAAAAAAAAAAAAAAAAAAAAAAAAAAAATAAATTTATTTCCCGATAAGTTAGCTTTCCTCAAATTAAAATTAAAATTGATGTCATAGAAAAGAACTTTTCCTATTGGGGAATAAAGCGTTTTTTAAATTCCCTGAAACGAATTTATTATTTAAAAGATTTAAATTTTTTTGGGTTCAACATTAAACTAAATTGATTCAGTAATAGGCCCTTCCTTTTGGGAAACGGTTAAATTAAAATTGAAATAAAAGACCTTTCATTTTAATAAATTTTCTTTGGGGTTCAAAATATAACTGAAAATTAATTCAGAATTAGAACCTTTTCTTTGGGAAATTTTTTTGAAATTAAAACATATTAAATTTAAAAATTTCCCTGACCCATTTCAAAAAACCCAGATAAATGCATTTTAGTTTTTGGGAGCTGTCCAACACTAATAATGCTAAAAAATTGTGTAAGCTGAAATTTAGCAGGCATCCATTTCTCACTTATTTGGCTGAGATAAAGCGTTTTTGGTTTTTCTAAAAAACTTCAAACATTTTGAACTTAAAAATTGGGACCTGATTCCAGTTAAAACAACCGATATAAATGCATCTACATTTTGGGCCTGCCAAATCTAAAAAGGTAAAAATTTTTGATTGTACAGCTGAGAATAGCAACATCATTTTTCCTTTTTTGGCTGGATAAAGGGTTTTTGGGTTTAAAAAATTAAAACATTTAAAAACTTAAAAAATTAGACTGATTCAGTTTCAAAAAACCGTATAATGCATCTCAGCTTTTTCCCGTCCCAAATTCTAATAAAGTAAAAAATTGATTGTACAGTGAAATGGAGACATCTATTTTTCACTTATTTGGCTGAAAATAAAGGTTTTTTGGTTTCGAAAACTTCAAACATATTGAAACTTGAAAATTAACTGATTCCAGTTTTTAAAAAAACCAGTTAATGCATTTTTTTTTTACCCTGCCAAATCTAAAAATTGGAAAATTAAAATTTTTCAGTGAGAAAAGCAGACACTTTTTTCATTATTTGGTGAGATAAAGCGTTTTTGGTTCTAAAAAACTTCAAACTATTGAAATTTAAAAAATTTAGACCTGATTCCATTTAAAACAACCAGATATAATGCTCTCAGCATTTTCCCAGCCTGCCAAAATTTAAAAAAGGGGAAAAATTATTGTACAGCTGAAAAAGAGAACATCTTTTTTTATTTTTTGGGCTGGAAAAAGCGTTTTTGGCTTCTGAAAACTTAAAATATTGAAAACTTGAAAATTAGACCTGTTTCCAGTTTCAAAAACCCAGTATAAGGGCATTCGCATTTTCCACCCTCCAAAATCTAAAAAGGGTTAAATTGATTTGTACAGTGAAAAAGAGCAGAATCTATTTTTCACTTTTTTGGCTGAGATAAAGCTTTTTTTTGGTTTTGAAAACTTCAAACATATTGAAACTTGAAAAAAACTGATTCCAGTTTCAAAAAACCCAGATATAATGCATCTAGCATTTTACCCTGCCAAAATTAAAAAAAGTGAAAATTAAAGTACAGGGGAAAAAGAGCAGAATCTTTTTTCATTATTGGCTGAAAAAAGCGTTTTTGGCTTCTAAAAACTTCAAAATATTGAAACTTAAAAAAATTAGACCTGATTCTTTCAAACAACAGATATAATGTCCAGTTTTTTCCAGCCTGCCAACATCAAAAAAGGTTAAAAATTTGATTGTACGTGAAAAAGGCAGCATCTTTTTATTTATTTGGCTGAGAAAAAAAGGTTTTTGGTTCTGAAAATTTTTAAAATATTGAAACTTGAAAATTGCCCTGATTCCTTTTCAAAAACCCGTATAATGTCTCGCATTTTCCAGCCTGCCAACATCTAAAAAGGGTTTTGAAAATTGATTGTACGGAGAAAAGCAGACATCTATTTTTCATTATTTGGCTGGATAAAGCGTTTTTGGCTTCTAAAAACTTAAAATATTGAAATTTGAAAATTAACCCTGTTCCGTTTCAAAAAAGATATAATGATCTAGCATTTTAGCTGCCAACATCTAAAAGGGGAAAAATTGATTGTACGTAGAAGAGCAGACATTATTTTTCACTTTTTTGGGTGAAAAAAGCGTTTTTGGCTTTAAAACTTCAAACATATTAAAACTTAAAAATTAAACCCGTTAGTTTCAAACCCCAGATTAATGCTTTTAGCATTTTAGCTCCAACATCTAAAAAGTAAAAATTTTGTGTCAGCTGAAAAAAGCAGCATCTTTTTTCACTTATTTGCTGATAAAGCGTTTTTGGCTTCTGAAAATTAAAAACATTTTGAAATTGAAAATTGCCCTGATTCCATTTTTCAAAAAACCGTTAATCCCTTAGCTTTTTACCCTGCCAAATCTAAAAAGGTTGAAAATTGATGTACAGGAAAGCAGACACATTTTTCATTTATTTGCTGAGAAAAAGCTTTTTTTGGTTCTAAAAAACTTAAAATATTAAACTTGAAAATTTAAACCCTGATTCAGTTTCAAAAAAACCCAATTAAAATGCTCTAGCATTTTGGGCCCAAAATCTAAAAAGGTTGAAAATTGATTGTACAGCTGGAAAGCAGATCATTTTTCCTTTTTTGGCTGAGAAAAAGGGTTTTTTTGGCTTCTAAAAAACTTAAAATATTGAAACTTGAAATTAGCCTGATTCCAGTTTAAAACACCGTATAATGCATCTCAATTTTCCAGCCTGCCAAATCTAAAAAGGTTAAAATTGATTGACAGTAAAAAAAGAGCAGACACTATTTTTCATTTATTTGGCTGAGATAAAGCTTTTTTGGCTTCTGAAAACTTAAAACAATTGAAAACTTAAAAAATTGGGCCCTTTATTCCATTTCAAACAACCAGATATAATGATCTCAGCTTTTTTCCACCCTGCCAAATCTAAAAAAGTAAAAAAATTGATTGTACAGCTAAAAAGGAGCAGACATTATTTTTCACTTTTTTGGGCTGAGAAAAGCGTTTTTGGCTTTGAAAATTTAAAAACATATTGAAATTTGAAAATTAGACTGATTCCGTTTCAAAAACAGATATAATGCATCTCAGATTTTCCGCCTCCCAACATCTAAAAAGGTTGAAAATTGATTGAAGCTGAGAAGGGGCAGACATCTATTTTTCATTATTTGGCTGAGATAAAGCGTTTTTGGCTTCTGAAAACTTCAAAACATTTTGAAACTTGAAAATTAAAACTGATTCCAGTTTCAAAAAACCCCAGATATAATGCATTTTAGATTTTGGGTGCCAAATCTAAAATTTTTGGAAAATAAATGTACAGTGAAAAATTAGGACACCCATTTTTCACTTATTTGCTGAGATAAAGCGTTTTTGGGCTTCTGAAAACTTCAAAATATTGAAACTTGAAAATTAGACCTGTTTCCCAGTTTCAAACAACCAGATAAATGTCTCAGCATTTTCCAGCCTGCCAAATCAAAAAAGGGTTTAAAATTGATTGTACAGTAAAAAAAGGCAACATCTATTTTTCATTATTTGGCTGAGATAAAGCGTTTTTGGGCTTTTTGAAAACTTCAAACATATTGAAACTTGAAAATTATTTTTTTTTTTTTTTTTTTTTTTTTTTTTTTTTTTTTTTTTTTTTTTTTTTTTTTTTTTTTTTTTTTTTTTTTTTTTTTTTTTTTTTTTTTTTTTTTTTTTTTTTTTTTTTTTTTTTTTTTTTTTTTTTTTTTTTTTTTTTTTTTTTTTTTTTTTTTTTTTTTTTTTTTTTTTTTTTTTTTTTTTTTTTTTTTTTTTTTTTTTTTTTTTTTTTTTTTTTTTTTTTTTTTTTTTTTTTTTTTTTTTTTTTTTTTTTTTTTTTTTTTTTTTTTTTTTTTTTTTTTTTTTTTTTTTTTTTTTTTTTTTTTTTTTTTTTTTTTTTTTTTTTTTTTTTTTTTTTTTTTTTTTTTTTTTTTTTTTTTTTTTTTTTTTTTTTTTTTTTTTTTTTTTTTTTTTTTTTTTTTTTTTTTTTTTTTTTTTTTTTTTTTTTTTTTTTTTTTTTTTTTTTTTTTTTTTTTTTTTTTTTTTTTTTTTTTTTTTTTTTTTTTTTTTTTTTTTTTTTTTTTTTTTTTTTTTTTTTTTTTTTTTTTTTTTTTTTTTTTTTTTTTTTTTTTTTTTTTTTTTTTTTTTTTTTTTTTTTTTTTTTTTTTTTTTTTTTTTTTTTTTTTTTTTTTTTTTTTTTTTTTTTTTTTTTTTTTTTTTTTTTTTTTTTTTTTTTTTTTTTTTTTTTTTTTTTTTTTTTTTTTTTTTTTTTTTTTTTTTTTTTTTTTTTTTTTTTTTTTTTTTTTTTTTTTTTTTTTTTTTTTTTTTTTTTTTTTTTTTTTTTTTTTTTTTTTTTTTTTTTTTTTTTTTTTTTTTTTTTTTTTTTTTTTTTTTTTTTTTTTTTTTTTTTTTTTTTTTTTTTTTTTTTTTTTTTTTTTTTTTTTTTTTTTTTTTTTTTTTTTTTTTTTTTTTTTTTTTTTTTTTTTTTTTTTTTTTTTTTTTTTTTTTTTTTTTTTTTTTTTTTTTTTTTTTTTTTTTTTTTTTTTTTTTTTTTTTTTTTTTTTTTTTTTTTTTTTTTTTTTTTTTTTTTTTTTTTTTTTTTTTTTTTTTTTTTTTTTTTTTTTTTTTTTTTTTTTTTTTTTTTTTTTTTTTTTTTTTTTTTTTTTTTTTTTTTTTTTTTTTTTTTTTTTTTTTTTTTTTTTTTTTTTTTTTTTTTTTTTTTTTTTTTTTTTTTTTTTTTTTTTTTTTTTTTTTTTTTTTTTTTTTTTTTTTTTTTTTTTTTTTTTTTTTTTTTTTTTTTTTTTTTTTTTTTTTTTTTTTTTTTTTTTTTTTTTTTTTTTTTTTTTTTTTTTTTTTTTTTTTTTTTTTTTTTTTTTTTTTTTTTTTTTTTTTTTTTTTTTTTTTTTTTTTTTTTTTTTTTTTTTTTTTTTTTTTTTTTTTTTTTTTTTTTTTTTTTTTTTTTTTTTTTTTTTTTTTTTTTTTTTTTTTTTTTTTTTTTTTTTTTTTTTTTTTTTTTTTTTTTTTTTTTTTTTTTTTTTTTTTTTTTTTTTTTTTTTTTTTTTTTTTTTTTTTTTTTTTTTTTTTTTTTTTTTTTTTTTTTTTTTTTTTTTTTTTTTTTTTTTTTTTTTTTTTTTTTTTTTTTTTTTTTTTTTTTTTTTTTTTTTTTTTTTTTTTTTTTTTTTTTTTTTTTTTTTTTTTTTTTTTTTTTTTTTTTTTTTTTTTTTTTTTTTTTTTTTTTTTTTTTTTTTTTTTTTTTTTTTTTTTTTTTTTAAAAAAAAAAAAAAAAAAAAAAAAAAAAAAAAAAAAAAAAAAAAAAAAAAAAAAAAAAAAAAAAAAAAAAAAAAAAAAAAAAAAAAAAAAAAAAAAAAAAAAAAAAAAAAAAAAAAAAAAAAAAAAAAAAAAAAAAAAAAAAAAAAAAAAAAAAAAAAAAAAAAAAAAAAAAAAAAAAAAAAAAAAAAAAAAAAAAAAAAAAAAAAAAAAAAAAAAAAAAAAAAAAAAAAAAAAAAAAAAAAAAAAAAAAAAAAAAAAAAAAAAAAAAAAAAAAAAAAAAAAAAAAAAAAAAAAAAAAAAAAAAAAAAAAAAAAAAAAAAAAAAAAAAAAAAAAAAAAAAAAAAAAAAAAAAAAAAAAAAAAAAAAAAAAAAAAAAAAAAAAAAAAAAAAAAAAAAAAAAAAAAAAAAAAAAAAAAAAAAAAAAAAAAAAAAAAAAAAAAAAAAAAAAAAAAAAAAAAAAAAAAAAAAAAAAAAAAAAAAAAAAAAAAAAAAAAAAAAAAAAAAAAAAAAAAAAAAAAAAAAAAAAAAAAAAAAAAAAAAAAAAAAAAAAAAAAAAAAAAAAAAAAAAAAAAAAAAAAAAAAAAAAAAAAAAAAAAAAAAAAAAAAAAAAAAAAAAAAAAAAAAAAAAAAAAAAAAAAAAAAAAAAAAAAAAAAAAAAAAAAAAAAAAAAAAAAAAAAAAAAAAAAAAAAAAAAAAAAAAAAAAAAAAAAAAAAAAAAAAAAAAAAAAAAAAAAAAAAAAAAAAAAAAAAAAAAAAAAAAAAAAAAAAAAAAAAAAAAAAAAAAAAAAAAAAAAAAAAAAAAAAAAAAAAAAAAAAAAAAAAAAAAAAAAAAAAAAAAAAAAAAAAAAAAAAAAAAAAAAAAAAAAAAAAAAAAAAAAAAAAAAAAAAAAAAAAAAAAAAAAAAAAAAAAAAAAAAAAAAAAAAAAAAAAAAAAAAAAAAAAAAAAAAAAAAAAAAAAAAAAAAAAAAAAAAAAAAAAAAAAAAAAAAAAAAAAAAAAAAAAAAAAAAAAAAAAAAAAAAAAAAAAAAAAAAAAAAAAAAAAAAAAAAAAAAAAAAAAAAAAAAAAAAAAAAAAAAAAAAAAAAAAAAAAAAAAAAAAAAAAAAAAAAAAAAAAAAAAAAAAAAAAAAAAAAAAAAAAAAAAAAAAAAAAAAAAAAAAAAAAAAAAAAAAAAAAAAAAAAAAAAAAAAAAAAAAAAAAAAAAAAAAAAAAAAAAAAAAAAAAAAAAAAAAAAAAAAAAAAAAAAAAAAAAAAAAAAAAAAAAAAAAAAAAAAAAAAAAAAAAAAAAAAAAAAAAAAAAAAAAAAAAAAAAAAAAAAAAAAAAAAAAAAAAAAAAAAAAAAAAAAAAAAAAAAAAAAAAAAAAAAAAAAAAAAAAAAAAAAAAAAAAAAAAAAAAAAAAAAAAAAAAAAAAAAAAAAAAAAAAAAAAAAAAAAAAAAAAAAAAAAAAAAAAAAAAAAAAAAAAAAAAAAAAAAAAAAAAAAAAAAAAAAAAAAAAAAAAAAAAAAAAAAAAAAAAAAAAAAAAAAAAAAAAAAAAAAAAAAAAAAAAAAAAAAAAAAAAAAAAAAAAAAAAAAAAAAAAAAAAAAAAAAAAAAAAAAAAAAAAAAAAAAAAAAAAAAAACTTTAAGTTAGACCGATTCCAGTTTCAAACAACCAGATATAATGCTCTACATTTTAGCTGCCAAACATCTAAAGTGAAAATGATGTACAGCTGGATGAGCAGACCTATTTCACTTTTTGGTGAGATAAAGCGTTTTGGCTTCTGAAAATCAAACTATTGAATTAAAATTAGACTGATCAGTTTCAAAACCAGATATAAGATTCAGCATTTTCAGCTGCCAATTAAAAGTTAAAATTGATGTAAGCTGAAAGGCAGACATCTATTTTTCACTTATTTGGTGGAGTAAGCGTTTTTGGTTCTGAAAACTTAACATATTGAACTTGAAAATTGACTGATTCGTTTCAAAACAGTTAATGTCTCAGCATTTTCAGCCTGCCAAATCTAAAAGTTGAAAATTGATTGTACAGCTGAGAAGAGCGACATCTTTTTTCACTATTGCTGAGATAAGGTTTTTGGTTTGAAACTTCAAACTATTGAAATTGAAATTAATGATTCCGTTTCAAACAACCAGATATAATGATCTAGATTTGGTGTCACATTAAAAGTGAAATTGATGTACAGTGAGATTAGCAGACATCATTTACTTATTGCTGGATAAGCGTTTTGGCTCTGAAAACTTAAACATATTAAACTTGAAATTGCTGTTCAGTTTAACAACCAGATTATCTTCGCATTTTCAGCTGCCAACATCTAAAAGGTTAAAATTGATTGTACAGTGAGAGAGCAGAATCATTTCATTATTGCTGAGATAAGCGTTTTGGCTCTGAACTTCAAACATATTGAACTGAATTAGACTGATTCCAGTTTCAAACAACCAATATAAGCATTTTGCATTTAGCTGCAACATCTAAAGTGAAAATTGATTGTACAGCTGAGAAGGGGACATCATTTTTCACTTATTTGTGAGAAAGCGTTTTTGCTTCTGAAAACTTCAATATGAAACTTGAAAATTGACCTGATTCAGTTTCAAACAAAGATAATGCATCTAGCATTTTAGCTGCCAATTAAAAAGTGAAATTGATGTAAGCGAGAATAGCAGACTCATTTTCATTATTTGTAGATAAGCGTTTTGGCTTCTGAAACTTCAACATATTGAAACTTAAAATTAGACGTTCCAGTTCAAACAACGATATAATGATTCGCATTTTCCAGCCTGCCAAATCTAAAAGGTTAAAATTGATTGTAAGCGAGAAGAGCAGACATCATTTTCACTTATTTGGCTGAGTAAGCGTTTTTGTTCGAAATTCAAATATTGAAACTGAAATTAGACTGATTATTTAAAAACCAGTTATGCTTAGCATTTTAGCTGAAATCTAAAAGTGAAATTGATGTACAGTGAGAAGAGCAGACATTTTTTCACTTTTTGGCTGGATAAGCGTTTTTGCTTCTAAAACTTCAAAATATTGAAATTTGAAATTAGACTGATTCGTTTCAAAAACAGATATAAGCATTCAGATTTTCAGCTGCCAACATCTAAAGGTTGAAAATTATTGTACAGCTGAGAATGGAGCATCTTTTTCACTTATTTGGCTGAGATAAAGCGTTTTGGCTTCTGAAACTTCAAAATATTGAAACTTGAAATTAACTGATTCAGTTTCAAACAACCAGATATATGCACTAGCATTTTAGCTGAATATAATAAGCTAAAATTGATGTACAGCTGAGAAAGCAGACACCATTTTACTTTTTGTGAGATAAAGCGTTTTTGTTGAAACTTCAAAATATTGAAACTTGAAAATTAGACTGATCCAGTTTCAAAAACCAGAATAATGCATCTCAGCATTTCAGCTGCCCAAATCTAAAAAGGTTAAATTGATTACAGTGGAAAGGAGAATCATTTTCATTATTTGCTGGATAAAGCGTTTTTGGCTTCTGAAACTTCAACATATTGAACTTGAAAATTAGACCTGTTTCCCAAATTTCAACAACCAGATAATGATTCAGCTTTTCAGCTGCCAAACTAAAAAGGTGAAATTGATTGTACGCTGAGAAGAGAGACTTATTTTTATTTATTTGGCTGAGATAAGTTTTGCTTGAAAACTTCAACATTGAATTTAAATTAGACCTGATCATTTAAAAAACAGTATAAGCATCTCTTTTTTTTTTTTTTTTTTTTTTTTTTTTTTTTTTTTTTTTTTTTTTTTTTTTTTTTTTTTTTTTTTTTTTTTTTTTTTTTTTTTTTTTTTTTTTTTTTTTTTTTTTTTTTTTTTTTTTTTTTTTTTTTTTTTTTTTTTTTTTTTTTTTTTTTTTTTTTTTTTTTTTTTTTTTTTTTTTTTTTTTTTTTTTTTTTTTTTTTTTTTTTTTTTTTTTTTTTTTTTTTTTTTTTTTTTTTTTTTTTTTTTTTTTTTTTTTTTTTTTTTTTTTTTTTTTTTTTTTTTTTTTTTTTTTTTTTTTTTTTTTTTTTTTTTTTTTTTTTTTTTTTTTTTTTTTTTTTTTTTTTTTTTTTTTTTTTTTTTTTTTTTTTTTTTTTTTTTTTTTTTTTTTTTTTTTTTTTTTTTTTTTTTTTTTTTTTTTTTTTTTTTTTTTTTTTTTTTTTTTTTTTTTTTTTTTTTTTTTTTTTTTTTTTTTTTTTTTTTTTTTTTTTTTTTTTTTTTTTTTTTTTTTTTTTTTTTTTTTTTTTTTTTTTTTTTTTTTTTTTTTTTTTTTTTTTTTTTTTTTTTTTTTTTTTTTTTTTTTTTTTTTTTTTTTTTTTTTTTTTTTTTTTTTTTTTTTTTTTTTTTTTTTTTTTTTTTTTTTTTTTTTTTTTTTTTTTTTTTTTTTTTTTTTTTTTTTTTTTTTTTTTTTTTTTTTTTTTTTTTTTTTTTTTTTTTTTTTTTTTTTTTTTTTTTTTTTTTTTTTTTTTTTTTTTTTTTTTTTTTTTTTTTTTTTTTTTTTTTTTTTTTTTTTTTTTTTTTTTTTTTTTTTTTTTTTTTTTTTTTTTTTTTTTTTTTTTTTTTTTTTTTTTTTTTTTTTTTTTTTTTTTTTTTTTTTTTTTTTTTTTTTTTTTTTTTTTTTTTTTTTTTTTTTTTTTTTTTTTTTTTTTTTTTTTTTTTTTTTTTTTTTTTTTTTTTTTTTTTTTTTTTTTTTTTTTTTTTTTTTTTTTTTTTTTTTTTTTTTTTTTTTTTTTTTTTTTTTTTTTTTTTTTTTTTTTTTTTTTTTTTTTTTTTTTTTTTTTTTTTTTTTTTTTTTTTTTTTTTTTTTTTTTTTTTTTTTTTTTTTTTTTTAAAAAAAAAAAAAAAAAAAAAAAAAAAAAAAAAAAAAAAAAAAAAAAAAAAAAAAAAAAAAAAAAAAAAAAAAAAAAAAAAAAAAAAAAAAAAAAAAAAAAAAAAAAAAAAAAAAAAAAAAAAAAAAAAAAAAAAAAAAAAAAAAAAAAAAAAAAAAAAAAAAAAAAAAAAAAAAAAAAAAAAAAAAAAAAAAAAAAAAAAAAAAAAAAAAAAAAAAAAAAAAAAAAAAAAAAAAAAAAAAAAAAAAAAAAAAAAAAAAAAAAAAAAAAAAAAAAAAAAAAAAAAAAAAAAAAAAAAAAAAAAAAAAAAAAAAAAAAAAAAAAAAAAAAAAAAAAAAAAAAAAAAAAAAAAAAAAAAAAAAAAAAAAAAAAAAAAAAAAAAAAAAAAAAAAAAAAAAAAAAAAAAAAAAAAAAAAAAAAAAAAAAAAAAAAAAAAAAAAAAAAAAAAAAAAAAAAAAAAAAAAAAAAAAAAAAAAAAAAAAAAAAAAAAAAAAAAAAAAAAAAAAAAAAAAAAAAAAAAAAAAAAAAAAAAAAAAAAAAAAAAAAAAAAAAAAAAAAAAAAAAAAAAAAAAAAAAAAAAAAAAAAAAAAAAAAAAAAAAAAAAAAAAAAAAAAAAAAAAAAAAAAAAAAAAAAAAAAAAAAAAAAAAAAAAAAAAAAAAAAAAAAAAAAAAAAAAAAAAAAAAAAAAAAAAAAAAAAAAAAAAAAAAAAAAAAAAAAAAAAAAAAAAAAAAAAAAAAAAAAAAAAAAAAAAAAAAAAAAAAAAAAAAAAAAAAAAAAAAAAAAAAAAAAAAAAAAAAAAAAAAAAAAAAAAAAAAAAAAAAAAAAAAAAAAAAAAAAAAAAAAAAAAAAAAAAAAAAAAAAAAAAAAAAAAAAAAAAAAAAAAAAAAAAAAAAAAAAAAAAAAAAAAAAAAAAAAAAAAAAAAAAAAAAAAAAAAAAAAAAAAAAAAAAAAAAAAAAAAAAAAAAAAAAAAAAAAAAAAAAAAAAAAAAAAAAAAAAAAAAAAAAAAAAAAAAAAAAAAAAAAAAAAAAAAAAAAAAAAAAAAAAAAAAAAAAAAAAAAAAAAAAAAAAAAAAAAAAAAAAAAAAAAAAAAAAAAAAAAAAAAAAAAAAAAAAAAAAAAAAAAAAAAAAAAAAAAAAAAAAAAAAAAAAAAAAAAAAAAAAAAAAAAAAAAAAAAAAAAAAAAAAAAAAAAAAAAAAAAAAAAAAAAAAAAAAAAAAAAAAAAAAAAAAAAAAAAAAAAAAAAAAAAAAAAAAAAAAAAAAAAAAAAAAAAAAAAAAAAAAAAAAAAAAAAAAAAAAAAAAAAAAAAAAAAAAAAAAAAAAAAAAAAAAAAAAAAAAAAAAAAAAAAAAAAAAAAAAAAAAAAAAAAAAAAAAAAAAAAAAAAAAAAAAAAAAAAAAAAAAAAAAAAAAAAAAAAAAAAAAAAAAAAAAAAAAAAAAAAAAAAAAAAAAAAAAAAAAAAAAAAAAAAAAAAAAAAAAAAAAAAAAAAAAAAAAAAAAAAAAAAAAAAAAAAAAAAAAAAAAAAAAAAAAAAAAAAAAAAAAAAAAAAAAAAAAAAAAAAAAAAAAAAAAAAAAAAAAAAAAAAAAAAAAAAAAAAAAAAAAAAAAAAAAAAAAAAAAAAAAAAAAAAAAAAAAAAAAAAAAAAAAAAAAAAAAAAAAAAAAAAAAAAAAAAAAAAAAAAAAAAAAAAAAAAAAAAAAAAAAAAAAAAAAATTTTTTCAAAAACACCATTTAAAATTTTTTTTAAACCCTTTTTTAAAATTAATTTTTTGGGGGGAAAAGACAAAACCCTTTTTCAAGAAAAAATTTTTTTTGGGGCCTAAAACTTAAATAGGGAAAAAATTTTGTTTCCCCTTTAAAAAAGAATTTCCCTTTTCCCTAACTCTTTTTAAAAAATTTTTAAAGGGAAAAAAAACCTTTCCCTTTACAGATAAAGCTTTTGGCTTTTAAACTTAAATTTAAATTAAAATTAAAATTTGAAAAAACAGAATAATTTCACATTTTGCTGAAAATTAAAATTTTTTGATTCAAAATGGGAAAATTTTTCCTTTTTCTTTTTAAAACTTTTTTTTAAAAAAATTTAAAATTTTAATTTAAAAAATTAAAAATATTGTTTAAACAACAAAAGTTCATTTTTGGCAAATTTAAAAAGTTTGAAAATTTTTTTTTTAAATTTAAAAGGAAAAATTTTTTTTTTTTTAAAAATTTTTTTTGGGGTTAAAATTAAAAATTAAAATTAAAAACCAAAATTTTAAAATTTTTTCCCCCTTTTTAAAATTAAAAATTTTTGGCCAAAAAAAATTTTTCCCTTAAAAAGATATTTTTTTTTGGGAAAGTAAATTTTTTTAAAATTAAAATTTTAAAAAAAAATTATTTCCATTTTCCCATTTTTCCAAAAATTTTAGAAAAAATTTTTTGGGAAAAAAAATTTTTTTGGGGAATTTAAATTTTCCTTTCTTAAAAATTTTTTTAAAATTTTAAAAAAAAATTAAAAATAAAGACCCAAATTTTCCCCAAAAAAAAATTTTAAAAATTTTTAAAAATTAAAAATTTAAACGAAAAAAACTTTTCTTTAAAAAATTTTTAAAAAATTGATTTTTGTTTAAAAAAATTAAAATTTAATTTTAATTCCCAAATTTTTTTTAAAAAAAGATTTAAG
>JAVYJU010000097.1:0-18583 GCA_033032245.1 Poecilia picta | reverse complement strand
TTATTTCAGCCGATGACCCCCACCACCCCCTTTCAGTCATACCACCGGTGTGTAAACCGGTCTACTTTTCCCATGTTTCCAGCTCTGACCCAGACCACAGGTGATTTCCATCTCCATCTGACACACGGGTTAATCGTCAGTGTGACTCGGCTCAGATAGCAATGCTTTTGCAAATTTCCAGGCCAACCAAAACCCATTCTCCTCCAGCAGAGGGTCCCAGAGCTCCACCAGTCTGTCAGCCTTCCTGTGACGTCAAAATTCCTGAAAGGTTTTTGGGGAGGACTTGGGCTACAGTCCAGTAGTTTTCCACAGTGTGTGAATCAGTGTGTGAATGGAAATGACTGATGTCGTCTTACAGTGTCCTAATAAAGTGATATATGTAGGCCTGCCACGATAACAAATTCTGCTGGACGATAATTTGTTCCAAAAGTTGTTGCGATAAACAATATTGTTTTTTTGAGACCATTTTTAAGAAATATAATGGTAATTGCATAATAATGCAAAACAAACAACAAAAACCAACAAAAGACCAATGAACTTTAAATTCTAATAAACATTTAATACTGGATCTGGAAGACACTAAATACCAAAATAAACAAAACAATAGATACAATGACTTTTGAAGTCTTTGTAAACACAATTGTCCTTCAAAAAGTGCTACAGTTGAGGCCAAAGCAGCAAACTGACAATTTTTATCCTCCAGTTTTTGTTGAAAGAAGGAAAAAACTGGATAAACAATAAATCATGCGAGCGGATATTGAGTTTGTTTAAATTTATTGCGCGATAAATTGATTCATTTTTTTTTGTGACGGCCTAGATTTTATGTGTAATTTATCTGGACAAAATCGTCAGTGATGTACCTGGAGTCTTGGGTGTTTTCGGATCTTTCAGCATCACACAGTCTCTCCTCGGTGCCCAGCCAGCAATGATCTCCAGATGACTAACCAGCTACGTAGACTGGATGGCTCTCCTCTTGATGCCAACACTATTCCAGGCTCTGGCAAAGCAGCTAGTCAACCTCAATGGGACGCACCTCGCTCTACAACCTGCCTGCTTACAGTCACTGGTCAGCCGTCACTGCTCAGCCTTATGTACTTGGAGAGCTTTTTCTCAAAGCCAAGCGGGTCTTTCCATGGGACCGTCACCTCCAGCTTGGTGTTAGGCCCGGCGTTAAAAGCAAAAATGAGTGCCAAGACCGTGGCTAAGATGCTCGCGGCCTCGCGCTGGGTTTCCACCTGTGCGTCAGCGACGGAGACCTGCTGTGCTGGGCAGAGCAGCTCAGGTGTGTTTGAGTCACGGTGTTCTGTCAGATAGCCATGGCCTTGTCAGATCGTCATACGCGTAGGACAAACTGACGGGCAGACATGTGTGCGCTGTCATTACTATATGATTTTACTTAATCAGCAGCATAGAAGAAGACGTAGATCATCTGCACTGTGTTATTAACAGTTATATGACATTCTGACTTAGCAGTTAAGTAGGTTAAGAGTTTTACAGGCTTGTGTGTTTCTTGACTGCAGCTGCAGCCAGATCCCGCTTTAAAAACACTTTGAAACCAAGACAACGCATGTATACCTATCTAGTTATCATATTATAAACAATTTAATGATTATTGTCGTCATAAACTTGTTCCGTATGCTGAACCGACAACTCCACTGACGGTCGGACTTAGTGCATCACTGCATGTATGCTATCCTGACAGTGTATGGCGATCGGACAGAACGGCAATTTTGTCAATTAATTGTACGCTATGATCACCATATTTATATTTAATCGTCTTTATTTAAAACGGTGTTTGGTCGTATACAGCTGCTAATGTAATAACACTTTGTTATTAGTGACTGTATGACTTCCTGATGCATCATTTAAACCTGTCTGTTTGTCATACACTATGTTATTGGTGACTATATGACTTCTTAAATTAATACCAATGACATCAGTTGTATGATGTAATATAATGTAGAAGATTTTATTTCTGTATGTTTAATAACCCACACTGTCACTGGGGGGGTAAACTGTTTAATTAAAGTTACACTTTTTACATTTCAACATGTCATCCATGGTCTGGCACATTCTTTGTGCGTCCACCTTGAGCAGTAGTCACACTGTATCTGTGAAGTGGCCAGAAAAAGAAAACAGTCATGATTTAGCAAGTATGATGTGTTTGAAGCGTTTAAATTGTACAGTTTAATTGTTTACCATGTCAATGACGTTCTCTGTAGCATTACAGTGAAGCATGTTGCATTCCACACAGTATTCCTTCACCTTGTCTGGGAACAAGTACAGGCATTTAGAGTGTACTTTACCAAAAACAGTCAAGTACTCCCCCTTTAATATTCTGTTAAACAAACCATCATGTTATACTAGTACATAACAGAAAATACTGCAATTTAGTATTTCATATATCTTTGGATTTTTTTAATGCTTTAGACTGTTCCTGCATGGCCTACGGGAACATTTGTTCTGTTTGGAATGAGAAATTCTGTGATATGCTCCTAAGCCATCTTGTGTTTTTGATTGTTAAATATTAACAAAAACTGATGAACACACTGACTTCCACAGTTCCCTGAACAGTGGAACTGGTTCTTCGTACCCAACCATTAATATATTTTTTTAGTGTTCTGACCAAAAACGTCTTAGAATCATAGCTGTCCAAGCTATATTCTCCGAACATGCAGCCAGTAAAGGGGAAAACAAGACTTCTTTGTAATTGTTCTTTCACCTCGATGTTGATACAGTGTGGTAGCGATGTGCAGTCTGGCTTGGGATATGTTTTTGGGGTCCTGTTTGCACAGACTGCAGCGCTCCCATATTTACATATGTTTCTGCAAACTGAAGAAATTATGCATTTTAATGTAAAAATTTCCCATGGATTTTCATAACATTCCATCTGTTCCTTGTACCTTCAAATCAAGACCCCACAACTGCTGGAGCCCTTTCTGCAGCATATGCGGCATATGGTGGACACTCCAGGTTCTCCGACCAGCACCTTTTGCTTTTAGGAAGTTTCTGTGCATTTGCAGAAATACTTAATTGTAGGACATTGTAACAACAATACGAAAATACATAATGACTGAATGATAAAGACATGAATCAGTTGACCTCCAGTTCGGAGAAGCTTTCTGTCATACATTGTTCGTTCCCCATAGGGTCCATAACTACTAGCTGTTGGTGATTCATCTCGACAATCTTTACATATACTGAGGCTTCGCAGAAATATATGTAGTATTAAATGTGCTTACTGTGTTCACAAATTCTCGCCCTGGTCAGTGAGAATACGCTGAGGACAGCCGTGCCGGTAAAATATAGAACATAATTTTTGGCAGACTTTCCTCAGCGGTCTTAGTTTTGAGAGGGAAAACCTCCACCCATTTAGAGAAATAATCTGTAGCTGTCAGGATATACTGATTGCCACAAAATGTCAGTGGCATGGGAAACCCGTCAGATCAATTCGATCAGCTCCCACACCCCTGACACCTGTTGGGGATGATTACAATGTTTATGAGCAACAATGTCCTAGAGGTGGTAAAACTTCATGAATCGCTGTGGATGGTTACCTTTATGCACTCAAGTTCCCTGACAACTTGGAGGGGAGGTCCAACTCTTTGGCACCCGGTCACATTGAGACACCTTTACAACATTACAGTTTATAGGTTTTACAACACTTTGGACCATAAAGATTTTGTTAACTATGTTGTTACATACCCCTTTCTCAATGTCTGCTGTCATACCGGGCCAATAGAATCAGGAACACATGGCACTGCGTGTTTTGACAATGCCAGTGTGTCCTCCCATGGGGGATGCATGGAAAATCCTTGAAGAGGTTCCAGGCCTCTTCTTTGGACCGTACGGCCCTTCTTTCGGGTAAGGCTCCGTAGAATAGGTCCCCAGCTGTATTAAACAATGACCATATTATGTCAATATTGTAGTCAAAGATGTTATGTTTATTTAAGATATAAAAAACTTACCATGAATGCTAAATTTTAGGGGCCCTACGTCCTTAAAGTTTGCCTCTGTCCTCTGTTGAGTGTCAATGGGTAAGAGCCTTCAGAAATAAAACTGAAGACCTCATCCCATTTGGACTCCTGTTTGCTATAAAATGACACAAGAAAACATGTAAATAGCATTCAACATGCATTTAAACAAGACAATTCATTAGACACTGCAAACTATTCAACTATATAATAATACCCCGCTGCAGCTGGGTACACAACAAAACAAGACAAGGACAAGAAATTCAAAAATAAACTAAACAAATAAAGTTTGTGAAAGCTTCTTCATAACCATCCATCCATCCATTTTCTTCCGCTTATCCCGGGGTCGGGTCGCGGGGGCAGCAGCTTCAGAAGGGAGCCCAGACTTCCCTCTCCCCAGCCACTTCTTCCAGCTCCTCCGGGGAACCCCAAGGCGTTCCCAGGCCAGCCGAGAGACATAGTCCCTCCAGCGTGTCCTGGGTCTTCCTCGGGGCCTCCTCCCAGTGGACGTGCCCGGAACACCTCACCAGGGAGGCGTCCAGGAGGCATCTGACCCGATGCCCGAGCCACCTCAACTGGCTCCTCTCGACGTGGAGGAGCAGCGGCTCTACTTTGAGTCCCTTTCCCCGGATGACCGAGCTTCTCACCCTATCTCTAAGGGAGAGCCAGGCCACCCTGCGGAGGAAACCCATTTCGGCCGCTTGTATCCGTGATCTCGTTCTTTCGGTCATGACCCAAAGCTCATGACCATAGATGAGGGTGGGAACGTAGATCGACCGGTAAATCGAGAGCTTCGCCTTTTGACTCAGCTCTCTCTTCACCACGACGGACCGGTACAGCGCCCGCTTCACGGCAGACGCCGCCCCAAACCACCTGTCGATCTCCCGCTCCCTTCTTCCCTCATTCGTGAACAAGATCCCCAGATACTTAAACTCCTCCACCTGAGGCAGGACGACCCCCCTGACCCGAGAAGGCACTCTACCCTTTTCCGGCTCAAGACCATGGCCTCGGATTTGGAGGCACTGAGCCTCATCCCGGCCGCTTCACACTCGGCCGCGAACCGTTTCAGCGAGAGCCGCAGATCACGATCTGATGAAGCCATCAGGACCACATCATCCGCAAAAAGCAGAGATGCGATCCTAAGGCCACCAAAACGGATCCCCTCAACACCTCGGCTGCGCCTAGAAATTCTGTCCATGAAAGTAATGAACAGAATCGGTGACAAAGGGCAGCCTTGGCGGAGTCCAACTCTCACCGGAAACGAGCCCGACTTACTGCCGGCAATGCGGACCAGACTCTGACACCGGTCATACAGGGACCTGACAGCCCGTATCAAAGGGCCCGGTACCCCATACTCCCGGAGAACCCCCACAAGGCCCCCCGAGGGACACGGTCGAACGCCTTCTCCAAGTCCACAAAACACATGTAGACTGGTTGGGCGAACTCCCATGCACCCTCCAGGACCCTGCTGAGGGTGTAGAGCTGGTCCAGTGTTCCACGACCAGGACGAAAACCACACTGCTCTTCCTGAATCCGAGGTTCGACTATCCGACGGACCCTCCTCTCCAGGACCCTGAATAGACCTTTCCAGGGAGGCTTAAGAGTGTGACCCCTCTGTAATTGGAACACACCCTCCGGTCCCCCTTTTTAAATAGGGGGACCACCACCCCGGTCTGCCAATCCAGAGGAACTGCCCCCGATGTCCATGCGATATTGCAGAGTCGCGTGAGCCAACACAACCCTACAACATCCAGAGCCTTAAGGAACTCCGGGCGGATCTCATCCACCCCCGGGGCCCTGCCACCGAGGAGCTTTTTAACCATCTCGGCGACCTTGTCCCCAGAGATTGGAGAGCCCAACCCAGAGTCCACAGGCTCAGCTTCTTCAACAGAAGGCATGTCGGTGGGATTGAGGAGGTCTTCGAAGTATTCCGCCCACCGACCCACAACGTCCCGAGTCGAGGTCAGCAGCACACCATCCCCACTATAAACAGTGTTGGTGCTGCACTGCTTCCCCCTCCTGAGACGCCGGATGGTGGACCAGAATCGCCTTCATATCCATCCTTTTTAATTCCGATTTAATACAAAAAACCTTCTAATCTACATTTTTATGCATGTGCATCCAACAATGCAATTCTTGAGATACTGCAGAAAACACAACAGGAAGTTTAAATGCAACTGACAGAACCCAAACACTGGTCCTTCCTGGCAATGCATGGTGGACACAGGGACTTCAAGTGACTCAAGAAAATCTCTTGTCTTTTATTAATTGAGGCAAAAGTCTCACTGACAGTGACTGACTAAAACATAACCCAGATGGCTATACTCAGGTATGTGATCTGTTAACCAGAAAAGTCTTCATGTTCCAAAAGCAACCTCAATTTGCATAATCTTAATATATGTAAATATAAAGCACATATAAAAACAAACTTAACATGAATGCTTTTCATATACATTAATAAAGATAAGGATTTGTTTCAAAAGTGAAACACTGGTTCTGCCCCAGTTTCAGTGTGGGTAAAAATTGCGTTGTCATACAAATACGGTTTCTGCCTGTACAGTCTGGTAGAGTGTGTGTGTGGGGGGGGGGGGGGGGGAGGGGGATAAGGACAGTGAAAAAATTAAACAAATCATTCAATTTCAACATTTAAGAATTAGAAGTAATCCTAATAAGTAAACCTATGTGTCGAAGTCCTATCCTGGAAAGCCATCACTGTATCCAAGCTAGCAGACGTGTTACCCAACCCAAGAATATCAAGGAACTGGGGGACGTGAATTTAAACAGGGCGTGTTTTGTAGTTTACTTGCAGCTGCAGCAGCATTAAATTTGATTTATTTACTTACTTTTATTGAGTCTTGTTTTCTCTTCTCGCGTATGACAAGCTGACGACTACTCTCAATATCGCGGACCTCCTGCAGAATGCGCATGCGTGCGCATGCGCTCTTACTATGTGTATGCCATTCTGACATGTATGGCTATCTGACAGAACAACGGCAGCAAAACGCAAAGACCTTTACACAGTTTTCCCCCAAACTAACCGACTGAGTTGAGTAAAGCTTTTGGATGCAGGTGATGTTAGCTAAAAGATGACACGCTAATACCAACTCAGCACGTTAAGCTTGTTAACAAGTAGCCTGCAGCCTACTGATGTTAAGTTCAAAAATGAGTAGTACGTGTTACATTGAGTTACTTTTTGGAAAAAAAAAGGTATTTTTACTCGAGTAGTAGTATTATTGCTATGTATTCAGGGGCGGATCTAGCGGGGTGGCAGTTGCCACCCCAGCTAGCGGCAATGAATCCAATAAATAGTCATGGCAAATCGGACATTAAGCGCATGAAACTCTTTTTTTCCCGACAACATTGAATGCAACACAATGTAACCTGACACCTACTGCTAAGTAGCGGGAAGTGCGAGAGAAGGACGGAGAGACACCAACAGCATTGATGGATGTATATGTTACTGGACTGGACATTATGTGATTTATCGTAAGTCACACATGCGACATTTCTGCCCATTGGGTCATTAATATCGGTGGTCAGGAAAATACTACAATCAGCAAAGAATCAGAACAACGGACCGATGTTTAGCAGTCAATTCAACCATAGATAATGGTAATAAGGGCTTCATATTTCACAGGTGAGGAAAACGTTTTAATTTAAAGAACAGACTGAACAAGTGAGCAGTGGGTCAGTTATACTAACTGTTGTTATCCTGCTACTGACTTTGATAACCGTAACATGAGCTGCGCAGTTCGGTGTGTTTTGGTTCCGTTGTCACTAAAACAGGTCAACCCGCCACCAAGTCATCAGTAGAGCAGCTGGTTAAATCAGATAATCAACCACCGCTGTGCTCAGGAGAAACTGATTAATAATCACAATATAGACATTAAGCGTAACAGACTGAATGTTCTGTTTTAGTGTTTTTGATACTTTTTTGTGTGGGAAATGTTTGTTTTTTGGTGTTGGTTCCCTGATCGGTCAATTTCTATTTTTTGTATTATTTACAGAGTTTATTTGTAGGTTGATAATTGTTGATTTTATTTATTTTTTAAAAATTATTTTCTTGTTTATTTTCTAAATTTAGACAGGAAATAATGTGGGTCAGTCTACTTTCTATAAGTCCAGGGGCCTGAAGGACCAGCAGGCATTTGGGTTTCAGCCGATGGTTTTTACCAGAACAAGATAGGTACCGTGAGAACAAATGAAAGTTTTTATCTCTGTAATTGTTCGATGAAAGAGGAAAATAAATCACCAAGATCAATTAATAAGTTTGGACATTGAACCATGTTTTGCCCGTGTTGAGAAACTTGACCCCAGTGACTTAGAAGTGGCTTGGTGGAACTTTAATTGGATGTTTGGCTTGGCAAACAGTCAGAAGTGGTTCAGTCTAGTTGGTTCTTCACCTGTTTATCAGATTTATTGTATCTTTATTGTGGCTCACTGAAGCTGTTACAATTCCTAAAAACAAGTGACAAAAACTGAGCTAATCCCCTGTCTTCTCAAAACATGGTGATATTTATAACAGTCGTCAAACTGCGGCTCCTACAGGATATTTAAAATAAAACGATTGACCAGTAGATATTGGCCCTTTCTTGTATCTTGACAGAACTAACAGAAACTAAACTGTTTATAGATTTATATCATGGAGAATTTATCAAACATCAGTTTTCTAATCTTTATATTAAGTCGTATTTAATAGATATATCGAATAATAAATAATGGTGCTACTAATATTTTTGTGATAGATTTCTCCTTGTCCTGTATTGGGATAAAAAGGTTTTCTGGACACAATGCATGTCAATTGATATGTGTATCAATTAGCAGGAGTATGAAAGACGTGAAAATAATTAACTATACTACATTAAGAAATTGTATTTAAGCCTTGGTGCTACATGAAGCTGATTTTGAAACAAAGCAAGTTAAAAATATTTTGTATTGTTATATATATATATATATATATATATATATATAATATATATATATATATATATATATATATATATAATATATATACTGCCATCCCTGAAAAAGTCCCTGCCACCCTCTTGTCACCCCATAAATATTTTTCTAGATCCGCCCTGATTACTAAAGAAATGAGTCGGCTTATAGAAAAAAATTTGGAACCGCATTAAAAGTTGTGCCAACCTGTCTGAAGAAATGTGTTGAAGTCTTCATAACAGGCTTCATTCACCAACACGACACACTGACAAAGAAAAAAACATTTTGCAGTTTTTAGATGTGCCACAGGTTCAAAACACCCGAGTCAAATGACTTAATTGCCTCCTCATTGTGTAGATATGTTCTCCAGAGTCCTGTTAATCACCTAATTATTGTATTCAGGTGTGGTGCTGCAGCGGCACATTTAATGTTGCAGGATAGTGGTCCTCCAGGACTGGAGTTTGACACCTGTGGCATCATAATAGATCAGTATTTTTTAATTATATAAACACTGATTGTGTTTTTTATGATTAAGAAAACACAATCAGTGTGTTTATTAGGGCCTGCCATTGCAATGCATAAGGAGAGCAGGGACTGACTTGCGAAGCAAGTCAGTCACTGCCTCCATGCATATGCATGGCAGGCACTTATTGTTCTACACCCAATAGAATGTCTGTTTATTAGGGCCTGCCATTGCAATGCATAAGGAGAGCAGTGACTGACTTGCGAAGCAAGTCAGTCACTGCCTCCATGCATTTGCATGGCAGGCACTTATTGTTCTACACCAATAGAATGTCTGTTTATTATTATAACATCTTCTTCCATTACCGTTAATGCGGCTCGTACCGCTGCGTGCCCACCCACAAAAGTGGTATCAAATCGAGCGGCTCGTGCCCGGGAAGGGAGCTATTACTTTTATTGGTAATCGGAGTTACGACGGCGACGTAAAAAGCGAAAAACGAGCGAAATTTCCAACTGCCGAAACCTTAGAGTGTAACTGAAATCAACTGCCGTTTTTTAGAGTGAGAAAAAGAGTGGAATTTTGACCCAAAGATAATTTTGAAATCGCTCTCATGCCTTCAAAAATTGCTCTATTGGTATGAAAGTCGGTCATGACATAGATAAATTTGTCTGCTCCGGTAAAATGTTTTCGAAATTTCTCTAGGTCTTACGGTTTTCTGTCCAGGTGCTTCAGAGTAAAATTATGGGAAGGGGTAACTGACGTCGATCCCTCTATATTAGATACAATCTGCCCTGCACTTCACTCCCCCAGCTGACAGTTGGAATTTAGGATTGATCACCATGGCAACAGAAGACAGAGAAAGGCAGAGCTTCTGCTTTGGACTACAAACCGGCCATATTAACTGTAGTTCTATCTACGGCCATGACTCAGAATGTCAGAATTTACAACATGGCGGAACTGTCTGTTACTGCAGAGGAGGACTTGGCTGGTATACAGAACTACTTGTGTTTTGAGCAATATATGACTGATTTAACTTAATCACAATAACACTTGGAATTAGTGTGGCCATTTCAAATTAATCTTACTGAAAATTTCAAAATAAAAGCCTTAACCATTTTACATCATGTAATTGCTCTTTTGGGCATTAGATAACTGCTTATGAAAACCACTGTTACAAATGGGATGAATGTTGCCATTTTAAATTAAGCGTATGAAAAATTTCAAATTAAAAGCCTTGACAATTTTTACATAATGTAATTGCTCTATTTTGTATTAGATAACTGTTTAAGAAAACCACTGTTAGCAATGGGATAATTTTAACCATTTCAAATTAAGCTTACTAAAATTTCAAAATAAAAGCCTCATTAATGCCTTCCAGTAAGTGAACCGCCACAGGCAGTGCAATTATAACAGCTTTAATTATATTATTCCATCAAGTTATTGCACCACCTTAGGCGGTGCAATAATATTGTCCTTTATCAGCATTTTCTCTCAAGTTATGGCACTGACTTGCGCAAGTCAGTGCATTAGCATTTCACCTGAAATAAGCTTTTAGCCAATTTTCTTACTTATTAGCAATGTTTAGTACACTAAATGTACTGCTATAGTTCTAACTATGGCGACCCCTCAGTTAAAACATAGGGCTAGTATTTAACTTGTTTAACACAACCACTGCTACACATTGGATCAGTGTTGCTATTTAAAATGAAGCTTAGAGATTTCAAAATAAAAGCCTTGACCATTTTTATATCATGCAGTTGCTTTATTGGTGAATAAATAACTGGTGTTGCCAAACCAATTTTACACACTGGATAAGTGTGGCTATTTATTTTGAACCTTACTGAAATTTTCAAAATAAAAGCCTTGAACATTTTTAAATCAACTATTGGTCTTTTGGGCTTTACATCACTGGTTTAACCAAACCACTGCTACACATTGAATTAGTGTGGTCATTTAAAAAGAAGCTTACTGAAAGTTTCAAAATAAAAGCTTGCATATTCATCTCACGTCATTGCACCGCCGTAGGTGGTGCAATAATTTTAAACTACTTTTTCTTTTCATTCTCGGGATGCCAGCATTTAGGCTAACATTAGCATATTGGCAAATTTTAGCTTATGCAGTAATTTTAACTAAATTAATGGTGCAAGTACAGCTTTATCAACATGTTTCTGACTCTCCACAGGTTTTTGACTACAATTTAGCTCAGGTTAGCATTGATGCTGATATTAAGCATCAGAATATGTTTCTTAGTTATTAGCAACATTTTTTTAATGAATGGACTAAGTAATGACAGAACACATACTAGTGATGCTCTACATGCTACTGATAGCATTCATGCTAACATTAGCATTATGGCTAATTTTAGCTTATGCAACATACTAATTGGTACGAGAAGAGCTTAGTCAACATGCTTCTGACTCCCCGCAGGTTATTGACTACATTGCAGCTTTCTTTAGCATTATTGCTAATTTTTACCATCAGAACGCTTGATTAAAAATCCGACGGGCACACTTTGGCAGGCCCTTTAAAATTTCTGCAGGAATTTTCTAGTTATATGTTTATTCTTCCGTCACCGTTAATGCGGCTCGTACCGCTGCGTGCCCACCCACAAAAGTGGTATCAAATCGAGCGGCTCGGTGCCGAGAAGTGAGCTATTACTTTTATTGGGATTCTGACTTAAAATGACGACAAAAATTAATAAAAACGAAAAAATTGGAGATTGAGGAACTCGCAGCATCAGTAACCTTTCTGTCTGAAACACACACACAGGACTCCTGATGGCTTACTGAAAAACTGTGTTTAACTCGCCCTCACAGGCATAAATATTGCCCTATTGGTCTAAAACTTGGTCATAACATAGATACACATCCCTGCTCCCGTAAAATGTTTTCAAAAATTTCCTAGGGCTTATGGATTTTTGTCAGGGTCCTTCAGACTGGCGCTGGGTGTCTCCCAAATATAGAAACGAGGGAGAAGAGGATTTTCCGCTCTTTGTCTCCTCACAGCTGCGGGGCATTAATTACCATAGTAACGGGTTCCAGCCAGCGGCAGCCATTACTCTGAGAGACAGCAGAGAGTATTTCCTGTGACTATTGATATTTTGTTTAGATAAAATTATTATTTCTCTGAATTTTTCAGTGTGAAATGACATCCTTAGTATGAAGGCTGAAAGATTTAGACAAATAAACTATTATGGACTGTCTTTATTTTTTTAATATTTTGTACCGTGAGTGAGAACATGTGCGCAGCTTCAGTCTCGGTCTGAAGCTCGTTAATCATTAACAGTGTCAATTAGCGGTGCGCTGCGATCGTTGTCTCTTGTTGCCAATAACCTGCATGTGCAGCTGGACTCACAGCGGCGGAGCTCGTCAAAATATATCAACACAATGAAGCTAATACTTGACGCAGATTGGCTACATCGAGGCTCACTGCAGTAAAAAAAGACATGGAGGATCAGACAGCCGGTAAAGCAGCGCGCAGCTACAAACACTCACCCGGATTAGCATGACGGTCAGAAAGCTAATCAAATAACCTGTAAAATTAATTACTCCGCTCAGCCGGAAACAGTCAATCAGAACTAGCAGTAACCAGCTAGCCGCTATGCTAACCAGAAGTTTTCATTCAGTAACTCTGGAATGTTGATTGATCCTGTTTTTGCCTTTGAATGTTATGTTTTATACTTGAATGTTTTGTCAATGTTGAGAGGTGCAAGTAGGAGCTTAATCAACATTTTTCTGACTCTCCACAGGTTTTTGACTACTATTTAGCTCAGGTTAGCGATGATGCTAATGTTGAGCATCAGAACACTTTTCTTACTTATTACCAATGTTTCATATACTGAATGTAGTAAGTAATGACAGACAACATGATAGTGATGCTCCACATGCTACTAATAGCAATCATGCTATTATTAGCATTTTGACTAATTTTAGCTTATGCAACATACTAAATGGTACGAGTGCAGCTTAGTGAGCATGCTTCTGACTCCCTGCAGGTTATTGACTACATTGCATTTTTCTTTAGCATTAATGCAAATTTTTTTAGCATCATATTGCTGCGTCCAATCCGACGGGCACACTTTGGCAGGCCCTTCAAAATTTCTGCGGAATTTTCTAGTTATTATAACATCTTCTTCCATTACCGTTAATGCGGCTCGTACCGCTGCGTGCCCACCCACAAAAGTGGTATCAAATCGAGCGGCTCGTGCCCGGGAAGGGAGCTATTACTTTTATTGGGAATCGGAGTTACGATGGCGACATAAAAAGCGAAAAACGAGCGAAATTTCCAACTGCCGAAACCTCAGAGTGTAACTGAAATCAACTGCCGTTTTTTAGAGTGAGAAACAGAGTGGAATTTTGACCCAAAGATAATTTTGAAATCGCTCTTATGCCTTCAAAAATTGCTCCATTGGTATGAAAGTCGGTCATGACATAGATAAATTTGTCTGCTCCGGTAAAATGTTTTCGAAATTTGTGTAGGTCTTACGGTTTTCTGTCCAGGTGCTTCAGAGTAAAATTATGGGAAGGGGTAACTGACGTCGATCCCTCTATATTAGATACAATCTGCCCTGCACTTCACTCCCCCAGCTGACAGTTGGAATTTAGGATTGATCACCATGGCAACAGCAGACAGAGAAAGGCAGAGCTTCTGCTTTGGACTACAAACCGGCCATATTAACTGTAGTTCTATCTACGGCCATGACTCAGAATGTCAGAATTTACAACATGGCGGAACTGTCTGTTACTGCAGAGGAGGACTTGGCTGGTATTGAGAACTACTTGTGTTTTGAGCATTATATAACTGATTTAACACAATTACTCTTACAAATTGGATTAGTGCGGCCATTTCAAATGAAGCTTAATAAAAATTTCAAAATAAAAGCTTCAATAATCCTCTCAGATTAGTAATATTAGCTGTTGGGTTCAGCTGTTGCACTATTGCAGTGAATTAGATCAGCTATAGAACTATGGTGTTGGATCTGGCAAGAGCTTCATTCATTAACAATTGATGATGAACAGTGTAAGACCCATCAGTTTGTGTAATACTGACTTGAAATAGGCCATTTTAACCGTGTAAGTCTGTGCACTGCCATAGGTAGGGTGATAGTATTGGCATTATATTTCTGATTATAGAACTGACTTGTGGAAACTAGAGCAATAACATTTTTGGACTACAATTTAAATTAGCCTAGCATTGATGCTAATATTAAGTATCAGAACACTTTTCTTACCTATTAGCAATATTTTGTATTGTGAATGGAGTAAGTAATGACAGACAACATGCTAGTGATACCAAACATGATACTGATAGCAATCATGCTAACATTAGCATTTTGACTAATTTCACCTTATGCATTATTTTTAACAAAATTAATGGTGCAAGTACAGCTTCATCAACATGTTTCTGACTCTCCACAGGTTTTTGACTACAATTTAGCTCAGGTTAGCATTGATGCTAATGTTAAGCATCAGAACGATTTTCTTACTTAATACCAATGTTTCATATACTGAATGGAATAAGTAATGACAGACAACATGCTTGTGAAGCTTTACATGCTATTGAAAGCATTCATGCTAACATTAGCATTTCGGCTAATTTTAGCTTATGCAACATAGTAAATGGTACGAAAAGAGCTTAGTCAACATGCTTCTGACTCCCCGCAGGTTATTGACGACATTGCGGCTTTCTTTAGCATTATTGCTTATTTTTACCATCAGAACGCTTTATTAATCCGACGGGCACACTTTGGCAGGCCCTTCAAAATTTCTGCAGGAATTTTCTAGTTATATATAATATATAGATATATCTCCAGTTAACATATAAAATAAGTAATAATATACATATTATTATTTATACTCTTATAAATTACATAATTATAATAATAATTATGTAATTATAATAATAATAATATTTTATTATTATTATTATTATTATTATTATTATTATATAATAATAATAATATTTTAATAATAATATATTATTATTATAATATATTATAATAATAATATATTATATTATTAATATAATATATTATTATATATATTATTATTATAATAATAATATAATAATATAATAATAATAATAATATAAGAATATAATAATATTATTATTATTATTATTATTATTATTATTATTTATAAATAATAATAATAATAATAATAATATAATAATAATAATATGTTATTATTATGGATTATTATTATTATAATAATAAAATCCATGAATCCATCCATTCATTTTCTTCCTCTTGGGTCGGGTCACGGGGGCAGCAGCTTCAGAAGGGAGGTCCATACTTCCCTCTCCCCAGCCACTTCTTCCAGCTCCTCTAGAGGAACCCCAAGGCTGGAGGGACTATGTGTCTCGGCTGGCCTGGGAATGCTTTGGGGTTCCCCCAGAGGACATAGAACAAGTGGCTGGGGAGAGGGAAGTCTGGACCTCCCTTCTTAAGCTGCTACCTCCGTGACCCGACCCAAAGAGGAAGAAATGAATGGATGAAATGGAAGGATAGTTGTAATTACAACTCCCTTACACTTTATGCAAGTTTTTCACTGTTCATTAACACATCCATCCATATTCATATCTCTGTATCCATGTTTATTCCTAGAGAATATTGGAAAAAATCATTACATGAACATTGTTCATACATGAACAATGGTCTCTTCAAGGGTCAAGTCCTCTAATACCGTTTTCATCAAAGTAGAAGTTGAGTATTCAGACTCATCTGTGGCCTTTTCACAGAAAACTTCCCAGCCGGGGAAGTTTCTTCTTTGAGATAAGATAAATCATTCCCTAGGACGATTTCTCTTGACGTGTCCGGTCTTCTAATGCTGCTTTTGTCAGAACAGAGGTTGAGCTCTTAGACTCAATGGTCTGCTTTTCATCGTAAACTTCGCCAGCCGGGGAAGTTTGTTCTTTAAGATTAGATAAATCATTCCCTAGGACGATTTCTCTTGATGTGTCCGGTCTTCTAATGCCGCTATCTTTAGAGCAGAGGTTGAGCTCTTAGACTCAATGGTCTGCTTTTAATCTTAAACTTCCCCAGCCGAGGAAGTTTGTTCTTTAAGATCAAGATGCAATCTTGATCTTCAGTCCCTGCTTCCCAGTCCCAGTCTTCAGTCCCTGCTTCCCAGTCCCAGTCTTCAGTCCCTGTTTCCCAGTCCCAGTCTTCAGTCCCTGCTCTTGGACTCAATGGTCTGCTTTTCATCCTGAAGACTGCCCCTGTCCCTTTCGTTCTGAAGACTGTCCCTGTCTTCAGTCCCTGCTTCCCAGTCTTCAGTCCCTGCTCTTGGACTCAATGGTCTGCTTTTCATCCTGAAGACTGTCCCTGTCCCTTTCGTTCTGAAGACTGTCCCTGTCCCTTTCGTTCTGAAGACTGTCCCTGTCTTCAGTCCCTGCTTCCCAGTCTTCAGTCCCTGCCTCTTTGACTCAATGGTCTGCTTTTCACCCTGAAGACTGTCCCTGTCCCTTTCGTTCTGAAGACTGTCCCTGTCTTCAGTCCCTGCTTCCCAGTCTTCAGTCCCTGCTCTTTGACTCAATGGTCTGCTTTTCATCCTGAAGACTGTCCCTGTCCCTTTTGTTCTGAAGACTGTCCCTGTCTTCAGTCCCTGCTTCCCAGTCTTCAGTCCCTGCTCTTTGACTCAATGGTCTGCTTTTCATCCTGAAGACTGTCCCTGTCCCTTTTGTTCTGAAGACTGTCCCTGTCTTCAGTCCCTGCTTCCCAGTCTTCAGTCCCTGCTCTTTGACTCAATGGTCTGCTTTGATCCTAAACTTCCCCGGCTGGGGAAGTTTAGGATCAAGATGCAGTCTTGATGTGTCCGGTCTTCTAAGGACACATCAAGGACACACCTCTGACCTATCTTTAGACCAGAGTTGGAGATTGAGGTTTTGAGCGCCTCTTTTTTCTTCTTATTGCTCCAACCCTTCTCAATCTGTGTACCTTAGGATGATTGCCGAAATCGTCCTCGTCATCATCCTCATCAGACAGACCCGAATGATCCCTCTGTTTGCTATGGCCTGAACCAGGTGGGCCTGAGTTATCCTGTGATGTTGGCTTCACAGCTGGAGACGATTTAAAGAGGTAAGCATCAAAATCGTCATAGTCAGTTTTATCTTCATAGCTGCTCATGTCGAACGTAATACCAGGAAGAATCTTATTGAACAGCTTTCTCACACAGTTGTTACCAGAAAGCCTGCTCCTGCTGAAAAGGGGAAAAATAATGCTGTGAAGACAATCTTTTCCATAGTCAAAATCGAGCACCCTGCTAACACTGAAGAGATCCTTGGAAAATAAAGTCCTGTTTTGAGATCAAAGCATTCATAACCTCCGATGAGGTCATAGCCTCATCTATGACATAGATGTGGCTATGACCTCATCTATGTCATAGATGAGGTCATCTATGTCATAGATGAGGTCATAGCCACAAAGAGTCACTGTAGTTCTGGGGGAATGTCTTGCTTCTGATTGTTGCTATGGAAATGGTCAAATCAGTTCTGCATGACTCAAACTATTAACCCTTTGCAACTGTGTCACTTAATCATTCGAGGGGCCATGATGGACTTCAGAAGGGTATATTTCAGGAGGCTAGGGATTAAAACAGGGACTGTAATGGTTAAATATTAAGTTTAGATTGACAATGGTATATTAAATCATTAATTTAAGAAGGATTTTTCATCATTCTATCAGGTTTAAAATTTTGAATCATATTTGACTTAAAAATATTTTAAAAGTAAAATTTAAATGTATATTACAAACATTTGCTGATGCTGTTGTAAATTGTGACAAGAAATGTTCCCTGCTTGGAGAAGAGCTTCAAAGAAATAATTTTGGTTTAAAGCAAGTTAAAAACAATATTTTGTATTGTTTTCATACATATATATAGTCACCCCCAAACTGGAGCAGTGGCTAAAACAGATCCCAGGAACAACATCAGACATCTCAGTCCAGAAATGTGGAGTTCTGGGCACAGCCCAGATACTGCGCAGAACCCTCAAGCTCCCAGGCCTCTGGTAGAGGACCCGAGTTCAGAGGATGAAAGAGAGAGAGAGAGAGAGAGAGACCACCCGCAGAGGGTGAGAAGGGAATTTTTATATATATATATACACTGCCACCCTGAAAAAGTCCCTGCCACCCTCTTGCCACCCCATAAATATTTTTCTAGATCCGCCCCTGTACGTATTTATTTTGCCCCCCGCCTCCCAAATAAGCCGA
>JAVYJU010000096.1:0-19354 GCA_033032245.1 Poecilia picta | reverse complement strand
CAACGTTTTTAGATGTTGGGCAGCCCCCAAAATTAGATGCATTAATCGGGTTTGTTTTTCAGGGATCAGGTTTTTTTCAGTTAAAATTTGTTTGAGTTTTTCAGAAAAAAAAAAGCTTTATCTCGCAAAGATGAAAAAGGTGTCTCTGAATCCCCTGTCATTCAATTTTCAAGTTTTTTTGTGTTGGCAGCTCCAAACGAATCTTTATTCTGGTTTTTTTTACCGGGAAAAATGGGTCTAATTTTCAAGTTACAATGTTGAGTTTCAAAGCCAAAAACGCTTTATCTCAGCAAAAAAGTAAAAAAGGGCTGTAAATCTGCTGTACATTAAATTTTTTAAATTTTAGATGTTGGAAGCCCCCCAAAGTAGATCATTAAAAGGTTGTTTCATGGAATCAGGTCTAATTTCATTTTCAATTTTGAAGTTTTCGGCCAAAAACCGCTTTTCTAAAAAAAGGGAAAAAAGGATGTCTGCTGAATTCGTGTACTTCAATTTTCAACGTTTTTGTGTTGGAAGCTCCCCTGTGAATGCTTATTTTGGGTTGTTTTACACTAAATCGGGTCTAATTTTCAAGTTAAAATAGTTTGAAGTTTTCAGACCCAAAAACGCTTTATTCACAAAGAATGAAAAAGGATTCTGCGAATTCAGCTGTCATTCAATTTTCAACGTTTTTAGTTTTGGACAGCCCCACATGCTAGAGCTTTCTGGTTTTTTACACGGGAAATAGGTCTAATTTTCAGTTACAAATTTTTGAATTTTTCAAAGAAAAAACCTTTTATTTCAGAAAAGGGAAGTGAAAAAGGATGCCCTCTGAATTCGTGTAAATTCAATTTTTCACGTTTTTGATGTTGGCAGCTAATGCTGAAATGATCTGTTTTTTTTCCCCGGAAATCGGTCTAATTTTCAGTTACAATTGTTTAATTTTTCAAAACCAAAAACGCTTTTTTCAGCGAAAAGTGAAAATTTGGATGTTGTGATTCAGTGTACCAAATTTTAAAACTTTTTTAGATGTTGGACAGCTCCAAAATTTGAAATGCTTTATTTTGGTTTTTTTCCAGGAACGGGTTAATTTCAATTTAAAATTTGTTGAAGTTTTCAAAAGCCAAAAACCCCTTTTCTCACAAGAAGTGAAAAAGGAGTCGCTGATTCTCAGTGTAATAAATTTTTCCCGATTTTTAGATTTTGGGGCACCCCCAACAAGTGGATCATTATTCGGGTTTTTTTACATGGAACGGGTTAATTTTCAGTTCTGTTTGGTTTTAAAGAAAAAACGCTTTATCTCCAAAAAGGGTGAAAAGGTGTCGTGATTAGCTGTACTTCAATTTTAAACGTTTTAGTGTTGGACAGCCCCCCCAAAGCGGTGCATTATTTTGGGTGTTTACATGGATCAGGTCTAATTTTCAGTTACAATTTTTTTAAAGTTTCAAAAGCCAAAAACGTTTTATCTCGAAAAGAAGAAAAAAAAGGTGTTTGCTGAATTCACTGTAATTAAATTTTCCGTTTTAGATGTTGGAAGTCCAAAGGGATCTTTATATCGGGTTTTTTTCAGGAATAGGCTAAATTTTCAATTTTAAAATATTTTGAGTTTTGAGCCCGTTTATTCGCAAAAGTGAAAAGGATGTCTGCTGAATTACTGTACATTAAATTTTTCAAGTTTTTAGATTTTGGGACGCTCCAAATGCGGAAATGCTTTATATTGGTTTTTTTACACGGGAAATTTGGTCAAATTTTTAAAAGTTCAATTGTTTGATTTTCGGCCAAAAAGCTTTATTCAGCAAGAAGTGGGTGTTGCTGAACTCGCTTACATTAAATTTTAAACGTTTTTAGATGTTGGGACAGCCCAAATGCTAAAAATGCATTATATCTGGTTGTTTTACACGGGAATCAGGTCTAATTTCAAGTTAAAATATGTTTGAAGTTTTCAGAAGCCAAAAAACGCTTTTTTCTCAGCGAGAGAAGTGAAAATGGATGTCTGCTGAATCTCAGCTGTACATTCAATTTTCAACGTTTTTTGATTTTGGGGACAGCTCCAAATGCTGAAATGCATTATATCTGGGTTGTTTCACATGGAATCAGGTTTTAATTTCAAGTTAAAATTTGTTTGAAGTTTTCAAAAACCCAAAAAAACCTTTATCTCAGCAAAAAAAGTGAAAAAAGGATGTCTGCTGAATCTCAGCTGTACATTAAATTTCAAGTTTTTAGATTTTGGACAGCTCCAAATTGCTAAAGATGATTTTTTGGGGTTTTTTTAACGGAATCAGGCAAATTTTTCGGTTACTTTGTTGAATTTTTCAGAAGCCAAAAACGCTTTTTCAGCAAAAGAAGTAAAAAAAGGATGTCGCTGAATCTAATTTTTGTACTTCAATTTTTAAAGTTTTTTAGTGTTGGAAGCCCCCAAAAGCTAGATCATTATATCGGTTTTTTTCACTGGAATCGGTTTAAATTTTTAGTTACAATATGTTTGAAGTTTTCAAAACCAAAAAAACCCTTTATTCAGCAAAAAGTGAAAAAGGATGTTGCTGAATCTCAGTGTACATTAAATTTTAAACGTTTTTAAATGTTGGACAGCTCCAAATGCAAAATGAAATTGGTTTTTTTTACCGGGAAATAAGGTTAATTTTCAAGTTACAATTGTTTGAAGTTTTTCAGAGCCAAAAACGCTTTATTTCGGGAAAAAAGTGAAAAAGGATGTCTGCTGAATCTAGCTTACATTAAATTTTTCAATTTTTTTAATTTTGGAAGCTCCAAATGCTAAAATGCTTTAATCTGGTTGTTTTCACGGGGAATCAGGTCAAATTTTTTCAGTTACAATATGTTTGAAGTTTTCAGAAGCCAAAAACGCTTTATCTCAGCAAAAAAGTGAAAAAGGATGTCTGCTGAATCTCCGTACATTAAATTTAAACGTTTTTAGATGTTGGACAGCCCAAAATTGCTGAATGCTTATACGGGTTGTTTACATGGAATAAGGTCTAATTTTTCAATTTACAATTGTTTAAGTTTTCGGGCCCCAAAAAACGCTTTATTCAGCAAAAAAGTGAAAAAAGGGGATTTGCTAAATCTCGCTGTACATTCAATTTTCAAGTTTTTGATTTGGCAGCCCCAAATGCTGGAAATGCATTTACTGGTTTTTTTTTACATGGAATGGGTCTAATTTTATTTTCAATTGTTTAAAGTTTTAAAAGCCAAAAACGCTTTATCTCAGCAAAAAAAGGGAAAAAAAGGATGTTTCAAATTCCTGTCATTCTTTTTTCCTTTTTAGATGTTGGACAGCTCCAAAGCGGGAAATCTTTATTCTGGTTGTTTACACTGGATAGGTCAAATTTTCAAGTTAAAATTTGTTTAAATTTTTTCAGAAGCCAAAAACGTTTTATTTCAGCAAAGAATTAAAAAAAGGTGTTGCTGAATCTCAGCTGTCATTAAATTTTTAAACTTTTTAGATGTTGGACAGCTCCAAAGCGGGGAAATCATTATATTGGTTGTTTAACGGAATCAGGTCTAATTTCAAGTTAAAAATTGTTTGAAGTTTTCAAACCCAAAAACCTTTTATCTCAGCAAGAAGTGAAAAAAGGATGTCTGTAATCTCAGCTGTACATTCAATTTTAAACGTTTTTAGTGTTGGGACAGCCCCAAAATTTGCTGAGATGTTTATCGGGTTTGTTTTTACACTGGAATAGGTCTAATTTTTCAAGTAAAATGTTTTGAATTTTTCAGAAGCCAAAAAACGCTTTTTCTCAGCAAAAGAGTAAAAAAAAGGATGTCTGCTGAATCTCGCTGTACATTCAATTTTAACGTTTTTAGATGTTGGACACTCCACAATGCTAAGAGAAATTATTTTGGGTTTGTTTTACACGGGAAATCAGGTCTATTTTCGAGTTCAATAGTTGAAGTTTTCGAACCCAAAAAAACGCTTTATCTAAAGAAAAAGAAGTAAAAAAAGGATGTCTGCTGAATCTCCTGTACTTTAAATTTTAAACTTTTTAGTTTTGGGGACAGCCCCAAAGCGGAAAATTTTATCTGGTTTTTTTACATGGAATGGGTCTAATTTTCGTTACAATATTTTTGAAGTTTTCAGACCAAAAACGCTTTATTTCAGCGAAAAAGTGAAAATTGGATGTCTGCTAAATCTCAGCTGTACATTCAATTTTCAACTTTTTTTGATGTTGGACGCCCCAAAGCTAAAAATGTTATATCTGTTTTTTTACACTGGAATCAGGTCTTTTTTTAAAGTTACATTGTTTAAAGTTTTCAAAACCCAAAAAAACCTTTTTCAGCAAAGAAGTAAAAAAGGATTCTGCTGAATCTCGCTGTACATTAAAATTTTAAACGTTTTAGATGTTGGACAGCTCCAAATTGCTGAAAATGCATTATATCGGTTTTTTTTTACACTGGAATCAGGTTTCAAATTTTTTCAAGTTAAAAATTGTTTAAAGTTTTCAGAACCCAAAAAAGCTTTTTCTCAGCAAAAGAAGTAAAAAAAAGGTGTCTGCTAATCTCAGCTGTAATTAAATTTTTCAACGTTTTTAGATGTTGGACGCTCCAAATGCAAAATCTTTTTGTTGTTTTTACATGGAATAGGTCTAATTTTTCAAGTTACAATTTGTTAAATTTTTTAAAACCAAAAGCTTTTCTCAGCAGGGGGGAAAAAAGGATGTTGCAAATCTCACTGTACATTAAAATTTTAAATTTTTTTAGAGTTGGAAGCCCCAAAAAGTGAATCTTTATTGGTTGTTTTACACTGGAATCAGGTCAAATTTTCAAGTTAAAAATTGTTTAAAGTTTTCAGAACCCAAAAACGCTTTTTCTCAGCAAGAAGGGGAAAAATGGATGTCTGCTGAATCTCAGCTGTACTTTAATTTTTTCACTTTTTTAGAGTTGGACAGCTCCAAAGCTAATCTTTATATCTGGTTGTTTACACTGGAATAGGTCAATTTAAATTTACAATGTTTGAATTTTTCAACCCAAAAAAACGCTTTTTTTCGCAAAAGAAGAAAAAAAGGGGTCTGCTGATCTCAGCTGACATTCAATTTTCAACGTTTTTAGATGTTGGAAAATTCCAAATGCTAATGCATTTTCTGGTTTTTTTACACGGAATCGGGTTAAATTTTCAATTTTAAAATTTGGGTTTGAATTTTCAGACCCCAAAAAGCTTTATCCAGCAAAGAAGTAAAAAATGGTGTCTGTGAATTCAGTGTCTTTTAATTTTAAACTTTTTTTAGATGTTGGACAGCTCCAAATGCGGAATGCATTATTCGGGTTTTTTTTCACCTGGAATAGGTCTAATTTTTAATTAAAAATTGTTTAAAGTTTCAAAACCAAAAAAACTTTTACCCAGCAAAAGAAGTGAAAAAAGGATGTCTGCTAATCTCACTTACATTCAATTTTCCCCCTTTTTAGTTTTTGGAAACAGCTCCAAAGCTAAATCTTTATATGGTTGTTTTACACGGGAATAGGTCTAATTTTCAGTTACATATTTTTGAATTTTTCAAAACCCAAAAAACGTTTTATTCAGCGAAAAAAGGGGAAAAAATGGTGTCTGTGAATCTCAGCTGTACTTAAATTTTTTAAACGTTTTTAGATGTTGGACAGTCCAAATTGCTGAAATGCTTTAATCTGGTTTTTTTTACACTGGAATGGGTTTAATTTTCATTACAATATTTTTGAAGTTTTAGAAGCCAAAAAAACGCTTTTTCAGCGAAGAATGAAAAATGGATGTCTGTGATTCTAACTGACATTCAATTTTAAACTTTTAGATGTTGGACAGCTCCAAATGTAATATTATACGGGTTGTTTCCCCCTGGAATCGGGTTAATTTTCAATTACAATTTTTGAATTTTCGACCCCAAAAACGCTTTATCTCACAAAAGGAAGTGAAAAAAGGATGTCGCTGAATCTAGCTGTACATTAAATTTTTCAACGTTTTTGAGTTGGACAGCTCCAAATTTGCGAGATCATTATTTTGGTTGTTTAACTGGAATAGGTCAATTTCGTTCTTTGTTTGAAGTTTTCAAAAGCCAAAAACGCTTTATTCAGCAAGAAGTGAAAAAGGATGTTGCTAATTCTAAGGGTACATTAATTTTCACTTTTTTAGATGTTGGACGCCCCAACAATGCATTATATTTTTTTTTTTTTCACTGGAATCAGGTCAAATTTTTAAAATTTACATAGTTTAAAGTTTTCAGAACCCAAAAAACGCTTTTTCTCGCAAAAAGGAAAAAGGATGTCTCTGAATTCAGCTGTACATTAAAATTTTCAACTTTTTTTTAGATTTGGACAGCCCCCAAATTTGAATGCATTATCTGGTTTTTTTACACTGGAATAGGTCTAATTTAAATTTTCAATTTTTTTAAAGTTTCAAAACCAAAAACGCTTTATTTCAGCAAAAAGTAAAAAAAGGATGTCGCTGATCTCAGCTGTACATTAATTTTCAACGTTTTTAGTGTTGGACACCCAAAGCGGAAAGCTTATATCTGGTTTTTTTTTTAAAAGGGAATCAGGTCAAATTTTTCAAGTTAAAATTTGTTGAAGTTTTCAGAACCAAAAACGCTTTATTCAGCAAAAGAAGTAAAAAAAAAGGATGTCTGCTAAATTTCCAGCTGTACATTCAATTTTAACTTTTTTTAGATTTTGGAAGCTCCAAAGCTAAATGATTTTATTGGTTGTTTACATGGAATAGGTCTTTTTTTCAATTTTCAATGTTGAAGTTTTCAGAGAAAAAAACCTTTTTTCAGCAAAAGAATAAAAAAAGGATGTTGTAAAACTAGCTGTCATTCAATTTTAAAACGTTTTTAGATTTTGGCAGCTCCAATGTGAAAGCATATATCGGGTTGTTTTACAGGGTTTGGTCTAATTTTCAGACAAATAGTTTGAAGTTTTCAGAAGCCAAAAACGCTTTTTTTCAGCAAAAGAAGTAAAAAAAGGATGTCTGCTGAACTCAGCGAAATTTCTTTTTCAACTTTTTTAGATGTTGGACGCTCCAAATGCTAAAAATGCATTATACGGTTGTTTTACACTGGAATGGGTCTAATTTTCAAGTTAAAAATTGTTTAAAGTTTTAAAAGCCAAAAACCTTTATTAGCAAAAGAAGTGAAAAAGGATGTCTGCTGAATCTCAGCTGTACATTAATTTCAAGTTTTTGATGTTGGACAGCTCCAAATGCTGAAATGCTTTATATTGGTTTTTTTTACACTGGAATGGTCAAATTTTTTAAAAAATTTTAAATAGTTTAAAGTTTTCGGGCCCAAAAAACGTTTTATTCAGCGAGGGAAAAGTAAAAAAATGGATGTCTGCTAAATCTCGTTACATTCAATTTTAAAATTTTTTAATGTTGGACACTCCCAAAGTAGATCATTTATCGGGTTGTTTCACACTGGATTCATTTTCTAATTTTAAAAGTTACAATTTTTTTAAAAGTTTTCGAACCCAAAAACGTTTTATTCAGCAAAAGAAGTGAAAAAGGTGTCTGCTGAATTCAGTGTCATTCAATTTTCAACTTTTTTTTAGATGTTGGACAGCTCCAAAGCTGAGTGCATTAATCGGTTTTTTTACACTGGAATCAGTCTAATTTTCTTTTACAATTGTTTAAAGTTTTCAAAAACCCAAAAAAGTTTATCTCAGCAAAAGGGTGAAAAAAGGTGTTGCGGGAATCTCAGCTGACATTAAATTTTCAACGTTTTTAGATTTTTGGCGCCCCCAAATGCTGAAATGCATAAATCTGGTTTTTTAAAACACTGGAATAGGTTTTTTTTCAAGTTACAATGTTTGAAGTTTTCAGTGCCAAAAACCTTTTATTTTCACGAAGAAGTGAAAAATGGATGTCGCTGAATCTCGTTTACATTAAATTTTCACGTTTTTGATGTTGGACAGCTCCAAATGCGGGGAAATGCATTATTTGGTTGTTTTACACTAAAATCAGGTCAAATTTTTTAAAATTACAAATTTTGGTTTTCAGAAGCCAAAAACCTTTTTTTCCAGCGGAGAATGAAAATGGATGTCTGTGATCTAACTGTAATTCAATTTTCACTTTTTAGATTTTGGACAGCCCAAAGCTAGATCATTATATTGTTTTTTTCCCCACTGGAATCAGGTCTAATTTTCAATTTACAATTGTTTGAATTTTTTCAGAAGCCAAAAAACGCTTTATTCAGCAAAAGAAGTGAAAAAAAGGATTCTGCTGATTCTAAATGTACATTCAATTTCCTTTTAGATGTTGGACAGCTCCAAAGTAGATCTTTTATTTTGGGTTTTTTTACCGGGAAAACGGGTTTTTTTTCGGGTTAAAATTTTTTTTGAAGTTTTCAGAAGCCAAAAACGCTTTATTCCCAAGGGAAGTGAAAAAGGAGTTGTGATCTCCTGTCCCATTCAATTTTCAAAATTTTTAGTGTTGGAAAAACCCCTAAAAAAATTAATCCAAATAACAAATTTAATTTAAAAAAAAAAAATTTTAAAAAAACCTTTTCTAAAAAAAAAAAATAAAAAAAAAAAGTTTGGAAATTAAAAAAATTTTCATTTTTTGAAAAATCCCAAAATTCGAGGGTTATTTGGTTGTTTACACTGGATCAGGTTTTTCAAGTTCAATTGTTTGAATTTTTCAGAACCCAAAAAAAGCTTTATTCGAAAAAAAGTGAAAAAAGGATGTCTGCTGAATCTCACTGTACATTCAATTTTCAACTTTTTTTGATTTTGGGGGACAGCTCCAATTGCGGGGAAATGAATTATATTGGTTGTTTTACACGGGAATAGGTCAAATTTTCAAGTAAAATTTGTTTGAAGTTTTCGACCCAAAAAACGTTTTAAATTTCGCAAGAAGTAAAAAATGGATGTCTGCGAATCTCAGCGTACATCAATTTTCAACTTTTTTTAGTGTTGGACAGCCCCAAATGCTAAATGATTTTTTTCGGGTTTGTTTTAACTGGAATAGGTCAAATTTTAAAAATTACAATAGTTTGAATTTTTAAAGCCAAAAAACGCTTTTACCAGCAAGAGTGAAAAGGAGTCTGTGATTTCATTTTGTACATTCAATTTTCACTTTTTAATTTTTGGAACTCCAAATTTGGATCATTTATCGGGTTGTTTACACTGGAATGGGTTTAATTTTAAAAGTTAAAAATTTGTTTGAAGTTTTCAGAAAAAAAAAAAGTTTATTAGCAAGAAGGAAAAAAAGGATTCTTGAATTCAGTGTACATTCAATTTTCAAGTTTTTAGATTTTTGGACAGCTCCAAATGCTGAAATGCATTATATCTGGTTTTTTTTCCGGGAACGGTCTAATTTCATTACAATTTTTTTTGAAGTTTTCAGAGCCAAAAACGTTTTAAAACCACAAAGAAGTAAAAAAAAGGATTCTGTGATCTCATGTCATTAAATTTTCAATTTTTTAGATGTTGGACGTCCAAATGGAAAATGCTTTATTTTGGGTTTTTTTACATGGAATAAGGTCTAATTTTTCATTTACAATTTTTTAAAGTTTTCAGACCCAAAAACTTTTTATTTCAGCATAAAAGTAAAAAAAAGGATGTCTGCTGAATCTCAGTGTACTTCAATTTTTTCAACGTTTTTAGTGGGGGGGGACGCTCCAAATGCTGAATGCATTTATCTGGTTTTTTTTACACGGGAATCGGTCAAATTTTTTCAAGTTACAATGTTGAATTTTCAGAGCCAAAAACGCTTTATTCACAAAAAGAAGTGAAAAAGGTGTCTGCTGTCTCACTGTAATTAAATTTTTAAAACTTTTTAGTTGTTGGACAGCTCCAAACTAGATCATTTTTTGGGTTTTTACAGGAATCGGTCAAATTTCAAGTTAAAATTTGTTTGAATTTTTCAAAACCAAAAACGCTTATCTCAGCAAAAGTAAAAAAAAGGATGTCTGCTGAATCTCGCTGTACATTAATTTCACTTTTAGTGTTGGACAGCTCCAAAGCTAGATCTTTATTTTGGTTTTGTTTCCACGGGAAATAGGCAAATTTTCAATTTTAAAATTGTTTGAAGTTTTCAGAGCCAAAAACGCTTATTCAGCGAAAGAAGTGAAAAAAATGGATGTCGCTAAAATTTCGCTGTACATTCTTTTAAACGTTTTTAGTTTTGGACAGCCCCAAAATGCTGAAATGCTTTAATTTTGGGTTTTTTTCCACTGGAATCAGGTCTAATTTTCAAGTTTACAATATGTTTGAAGTTTTCAGAAGCCAAAACGCTTTATTCACAAAAGAAGGAAAAAGGATTTCTGCTGAACTCACTGTACATTCAATTTTCAACGTTTTTAGTTTTGGAAGCTCCAAATTGTAGAGATTATATCGGGTTGTTTACCTGGAATGGGTCTAATTTTCAAGTTACAATATTTTGAAGTTTTCAGAACCCCAAAAAAACGCTTTTTCAGCAAAAGGGGAAAAAAGGATGTCTGCTAAAAATTCCTGTACTTTAAATTTTTCAACGTTTTTAGATGTTGGACAGCTCCAAAGTGAATGCTTTATATCGGGTTTTTTTACCGGGAATAGGTAAAATTTTTTAATTTACAATTTTTGAAGTTTTAAAAGGCCAAAACGTTTTTTCAGCAAAAGAAGTTAAAAAAAGGATGTCTGCTGAATCTCAGTGTACATTAAATTTTTTCAACTTTTTTTAGTGTTGGACCGCTCCAAATGCGAAATGCATTAATTTTGTTTTTTCACACTGGAATAGGTCTAATTTTTCAAGGTTTACAATTGTTTGAATTTTTTCGACCCAAAAAAAGTTTTATTCAGCAAAAAAGTGAAAAATGGAGTCTGCTGAATCCACTGTACATTCAATTTTAAACGTTTTTAGTTTGGGGACAGCTCCAAATGCTGAATGCATTATATCGGGTTTTTTTACAGGGAAATCGGGGTCTAATTTAAATTAAAAGGTTTGAAGTTTTCAGAAGCCAAAAAAGCTTTATCTAGCAAAAAAGTGAAAAAAGGATGCTGCTGAATTCAGCTGTAATTAAAATTTTCAACTTTTTTAGATGTTGGACGCTCCAAATTGCGAATGCTTTTATATCTGGTTTTTTTACACGGGAAAAGGGTCTAATTTTCAAGTTACTTTTGTTTAAATTTTTTCGAACCCAAAAAACGTTTTTTCAGCAAAGAAGTAAAAAAAGGAGTCTGCTAAATCTCATGTAATTCAATTTTCCGTTTTTAGATGTTGGAAGCCCCAAAGCTAAATATTAATCTGGTTTTTTTCCCCGGGAACAGGTCTTTTTTTCAATTTAAAATTTTGTTTGAATTTTTTCAGAACCAAAAACGCTTTATCTCAGCGAGAGAAAAGTGAAAAAAGGGATGCCTTGCTAAAATCCACTACATTCAATTTTAAACTTTTTAGATGTTGGACCCCAAAGCTGGATCATTATTTTGGGTTTTTCACAGGGAATAGGTCAAATTTAAAGACAATGTTTTTGAAGTTTTCAAACCCAAAAAAAAGTTTATCTCAGCAAAAGAAGGAAAAAGGATGTCCTGAATCTCCTGTACATTAATTTTAAAGTTTTTAGATGTTGGACGCCCAATGCTATGCATTATATCGGGTTGTTTTACAGGGAATCAGGTCTAATTTTCGGTTCAATAGTTGAAGTTTTCAAAAAGGCCAAAAAACGTTTTATCTCGCAAAAGGGAATGAAAATGGTGTTGCGGGTTTCTCATGAAATTAAATTTTTAAACTTTTTAGATGTTGGACAGCTAAAAAAGCTAGATCATTATTTTGGGTTGTTTCACACGGAATCAGGTCTAATTTCAATTTACAATTGTTTTGAAGTTTTAGAACCCAAAAAACGCTTTATCTCAAAAGGAAGTAAAAAAAGGATTTGTGAATCTCAGCTGTACATTCATTTTCAACGTTTTAGTTTGGACAGCTCCAAAGCTGAAGCTTATATCTGGTTGTTTAAAACCTGGAATCGGGTCTAATTTCATTTAAAAAAGGTTTAAATTTTTCAGAAGAAAAAAACGCTTTTTTCCAAAAAGAAGTGAAAAAGGATTCTGCTGTTTCACTGACATTAAAATTTTTCACTTTTAGATTTTGGACAGCCCCACAGCTGGATCATTATATCTGGTTGTTTTACACGGGAATCGGGTCTAATTTCAGTTACAATTTTTTTGAATTTTTCAGAACCCAAAAACGCTTTATCTCACAAAGAAGTGAAAAGGATTCTGCTGAATCTCAGCGTACATTAATTTTAACGTTTTTGATTTTGGGAAAACAGCTCCAAATTTGTTTAATGCTTTATATTGGTTGTTTACACTGGAATAGGTTTAAAATTTTCGTTACTTTGTTTGAATTTTTCAAAAGCCAAAAAACGTTTATTTCAGCAAAAAAGTGAAAAAAGGATGTCTGCTGAATCTCGCTTAATTAAATTTTAAACGTTTTTAGATGTTGGGCAGCCCCAAATGTGAAGCTTTTAAACTGGTTGTTTTAACGGGAAATTCAGGTTAATTTTTCAATTTTAAAATTTGTTTAAATTTTCGAAGCAAAAACCTTTATCTCAGCAAGAAGTGAAAAAGGTGTCTGCTGAATCTCCTGACATTCAATTTTAAAACGTTTTTAGAGTTGGACGCTCCAAATTTTCTAGATGTTAATCGGGTTTTTTTCCCACTGGAATAGGTCTAATTTCAAGTTAAAATTTGTTAAATTTTTCAGAAGAAAAAAACCTTTATTCAGAAAAGAAGTAAAAAAAAGGGGGGGGGATGTTGTGAATCTCAGCTGTCATTCAATTTTCACTTTTTGATGTTGGACAGCTCCAAAGCTAGGCTTTATATTGGTTTTTTTTCACTGGAATAAGGGTCTAATTTTCAAAGTTAAAATATTTTTTGAATTTTCAAAACCCAAAAAAACGCTTTATTTCACGAAAGAAGTAAAAAAAGGGATGTCGCTGAATCTCAGCTGTACATTCAATTTTAAACTTTTTTAGATTTGGACGCTCCAAATGCTAAAAAGCTTTATTGTTTTTTTACACTGGATCAGGTCAATTTTCAAGTACAATTGTTTGAATTTTTCGAACCAAAAAACGCTTTTTTCCACGGAGAAGTGAAAAAGGATGTCGTGAATTCAGCGTACATTCTTTTTTCAACGTTTTTAGATGGGGACGCTCCAAATGCTAATGATATTTTGGGTTGTTTTACACTGGAATAGGTCTAATTTCAAGTTACAATTTTTTGATTTTTTAAAAACCCAAAACCTTTTTCGGGAAAAAATAAAAAAGGTGTCTTAAATCTCGCTGACATTAAATTTTAAAGTTTTTAGAGTTGGAAGCTCCAAATGCTGAAATGCATTTATCTGGTTTTTTTCACGGGAATGGGTTTAATTTTTTCAAGTTAAAATTTTGTTTTGAAGTTTTCAGAAGCCAAAAACGTTTTTTTCAGCAAAAGAAGTGAAAAATGGATGCCTCTAAATCTCCTTACTTCAATTTTCCTTTTAGATTTTGGGACAGCTCCAAACAAATCTTTATATTGGTTGTTTACACTGGAATCGGGCAAATTTTCAATTTTTAAAATATTTTTAAAGTTTTCAGAACCCAAAAAACGCTTTTTTCTGCGAGAGAAGTGAAAAAAGGAGTCGCAAATCTCGCTGTACATTCTTTTTTCAACGTTTTTAGATGTTGGACAGCCTAATGTGAAATGCATATTCTGGTTTTTTTTACACGGGAAAATAAGGTCTAATTTTTCAAGTTAAAATTTGTTTGAAGTTTTCAGAGCCAAAAACGCTTTATTTCAGAAAAAGAAGTAAAAAAAGGTGTTGTGAATCTCAGCTGTACATTCAATTTTCAACGTTTTTAATTTTGGACAGCCCCAAATGCAAAAATGCATTAATCTGGTTGTTTTACACTGGAATCGGGTCTAATTTTAAAGTTAAAATTTGTTTGAAGTTTTCAGAACCAAAAACGTTTTATTCACGAGAGAAGTGAAAATGGATGTCTGCTGAATCTCAGCTGTAATTAAATTTTTAAACGTTTTTAGTGTTGGACCTCCAAATTGCGAGAGCATTTTTTGGGTTTGTTTACACTGGAATCAGGTTTAATTTTCAATTAAAATTTGGTTTTGAATTTTTCAGAACCCAAAAACGTTTTATCTCAGAAAAGAAGTAAAAAAAAGGATTCGCGATCTAAAGGGTACATTCAATTTCACTTTTTAGATGTTGGCACCCAAAGCGAGATCATTATATCGGTTTTTTTACACGGGGAATCAGGTCTAATTTTCGTTAAAATTTATGTTTGAAGTTTTCAGAAGCCAAAAACGCTTTATCTCAGCAAAGAAGTGAAAAAGGATGTCTGTGAATCTCAGCTGTACATTCAATTTTCACGTTTTAGATGTTGGACAGCTCCAAATGCTGGAAAGCATTATATCTGGTTGTTTTACATGGAATAAGGTCTAATTTTCAAGTTACATATGTTTGAAGTTTTTCAGAAGCCAAAACGCTTTATTTCAGCAAAAAGAAAAAAAAGGAGTCTGCTAAAATCTCAGCTGTACATTCAATTTTCAACGTTTTTAGATGTTGGACAGCCCAAATGCTGAATGCATTATATCTGGTTGTTTTACACTGGAACAGGTCTAATTTTCAAGTTACAATGTTTGAAGTTTTCAAAAGCAAAAAAAAACGCTTATTTCAGCGAGGAAGTAAAAAAATGGATGTCTGCTGAATCTCAGCTGTACATTAAAATTTTCAACGTTTTTAGATGTTGGACAGCTCCAAATTGCTGAGATGCATTATATCTGGTTGTTTCACACTGGAATAGGGTCTAATCTTCAAGTTACAATGTGTTTGAAGTTTTCAGAAGCCAAAAACGTTTTATCTCAGCAAAAGAAGTGAAAAAGGATGTCTGCTGAATCTCAGCTGTACATTCAATTTTAAACTTTTAGATGTTGGACAGCCCCAAACAGCTGGATCATTATATCTGGTTTTTTTACACTGGAATAGGTCTAATTTTCAGTTACAATAGTTTGAAGTTTTCAGAAGCCAAAAAAACGTTTTTATCTCAGCGAGAGAAGTGAAAAATGGATGTCTGCTAAATTTCTAAACTGTACATTCAATTTTAAACTTTTTAGATGTTGGACAGCTCCAAATGGGCTAAAAAAAAAAAAAAAAAAAAAAAAAAAAAAAAAAAAAAAAAAAAAAAAAAAAAAAAAAAAAAAAAAAAAAAAAAAAAAAAAAAAAAAAAAAAAAAAAAAAAAAAAAAAAAAAAAAAAAAAAAAAAAAAAAAAAAAAAAAAAAAAAAAAAAAAAAAAAAAAAAAAAAAAAAAAAAAAAAAAAAAAAAAAAAAAAAAAAAAAAAAAAAAAAAAAAAAAAAAAAAAAAAAAAAAAAAAAAAAAAAAAAAAAAAAAAAAAAAAAAAAAAAAAAAAAAAAAAAAAAAAAAAAAAAAAAAAAAAAAAAAAAAAAAAAAAAAAAAAAAAAAAAAAAAAAAAAAAAAAAAAAAAAAAAAAAAAAAAAAAAAAAAAAAAAAAAAAAAAAAAAAAAAAAAAAAAAAAAAAAAAAAAAAAAAAAAAAAAAAAAAAAAAAAAAAAAAAAAAAAAAAAAAAAAAAAAAAAAAAAAAAAAAAAAAAAAAAAAAAAAAAAAAAAAAAAAAAAAAAAAAAAAAAAAAAAAAAAAAAAAAAAAAAAAAAAAAAAAAAAAAAAAAAAAAAAAAAAAAAAAAAAAAAAAAAAAAAAAAAAAAAAAAAAAAAAAAAAAAAAAAAAAAAAAAAAAAAAAAAAAAAAAAAAAAAAAAAAAAAAAAAAAAAAAAAAAAAAAAAAAAAAAAAAAAAAAAAAAAAAAAAAAAAAAAAAAAAAAAAAAAAAAAAAAAAAAAAAAAAAAAAAAAAAAAAAAAAAAAAAAAAAAAAAAAAAAAAAAAAAAAAAAAAAAAAAAAAAAAAAAAAAAAAAAAAAAAAAAAAAAAAAAAAAAAAAAAAAAAAAAAAAAAAAAAAAAAAAAAAAAAAAAAAAAAAAAAAAAAAAAAAAAAAAAAAAAAAAAAAAAAAAAAAAAAAAAAAAAAAAAAAAAAAAAAAAAAAAAAAAAAAAAAAAAAAAAAAAAAAAAAAAAAAAAAAAAAAAAAAAAAAAAAAAAAAAAAAAAAAAAAAAAAAAAAAAAAAAAAAAAAAAAAAAAAAAAAAAAAAAAAAAAAAAAAAAAAAAAAAAAAAAAAAAAAAAAAAAAAAAAAAAAAAAAAAAAAAAAAAAAAAAAAAAAAAAAAAAAAAAAAAAAAAAAAAAAAAAAAAAAAAAAAAAAAAAAAAAAAAAAAAAAAAAAAAAAAAAAAAAAAAAAAAAAAAAAAAAAAAAAAAAAAAAAAAAAAAAAAAAAAAAAAAAAAAAAAAAAAAAAAAAAAAAAAAAAAAAAAAAAAAAAAAAAAAAAAAAAAAAAAAAAAAAAAAAAAAAAAAAAAAAAAAAAAAAAAAAAAAAAAAAAAAAAAAAAAAAAAAAAAAAAAAAAAAAAAAAAAAAAAAAAAAAAAAAAAAAAAAAAAAAAAAAAAAAAAAAAAAAAAAAAAAAAAAAAAAAAAAAAAAAAAAAAAAAAAAAAAAAAAAAAAAAAAAAAAAAAAAAAAAAAAAAAAAAAAAAAAAAAAAAAAAAAAAAAAAAAAAAAAAAAAAAAAAAAAAAAAAAAAAAAAAAAAAAAAAAAAAAAAAAAAAAAAAAAAAAAAAAAAAAAAAAAAAAAAAAAAAAAAAAAAAAAAAAAAAAAAAAAAAAAAAAAAAAAAAAAAAAAAAAAAAAAAAAAAAAAAAAAAAAAAAAAAAAAAAAAAAAAAAAAAAAAAAAAAAAAAAAAAAAAAAAAAAAAAAAAAAAAAAAAAAAAAAAAAAAAAAAAAAAAAAAAAAAAAAAAAAAAAAAAAAAAAAAAAAAAAAAAAAAAAAAAAAAAAAAAAAAAAAAAAAAAAAAAAAAAAAAAAAAAAAAAAAAAAAAAAAAAAAAAAAAAAAAAAAAAAAAAAAAAAAAAAAAAAAAAAAAAAAAAAAAAAAAAAAAAAAAAAAAAAAAAAAAAAAAAAAAAAAAAAAAAAAAAAAAAAAAAAAAAAAAAAAAAAAAAAAAAAAAAAAAAAAAAAAAAAAAAAAAAAAAAAAAAAAAAAAAAAAAAAAAAAAAAAAAAAAAAAAAAAAAAAAAAAAAAAAAAAAAAAAAAAAAAAAAAAAAAAAAAAAAAAAAAAAAAAAAAAAAAAAAAAAAAAAAAAAAAAAAAAAAAAAAAAAAAAAAAAAAAAAAAAAAAAAAAAAAAAAAAAAAAAAAAAAAAAAAAAAAGTAAAATTATTTGTGTCCACTGATTCAATTTTCAATTTTTTAATTTTGGGAATTTTTTAAAGAAAAACGGTTTTTTTAAAAGGAAATTTTAAATTTTCAGTTACATTTTTTTTCAAAGGTTTTCCAGCGGGGAAGAAAAAAGGGATTTGTGTTCACTGAATTCTTTTTCCTTAAAGGAAGCAGAAAAAAACTTTAATCTGGGGTTTAATGGAATCGGCAAATTTTTAAGTTAAAATTAATTAAGTTTTTGGGAACCCCAAAAATTTCAGAAAAAAAAGGGTGTTCTAAATCCAGTTTTTTTTCCTTTTTTTTGGCGCCAAAAGCAAAACAAAAAGGGACCGGGAATCAGGTCTAATTTTAAAAATTTTTTTTTTGAAGCCAAAAGCTTTTTCTGGGAAAAATGGAAAAAGGGTTTCCTAATTCAGGTACATTAATTTTTAATTTTTTAAAAAACCCCAATTTCAAAGTGAAATGGTTGTTTCCCAGGAATTTTTTTCAAGTTAAAAATTTGTTTTTTAAAAAAAACCCTTTTTCCCAAAAAATGAAAAAGGATTTTAATTGGGGAATTTATTTTAAGTTTTTAGGGGACCTTCCAAAAAAAATTTAAAAAGGTTTTTCGGGTTTTTTCCCTAACTTAATTTTAAGTTACAATGTAAATTTTTCAAACCAAAAACGTTTTTTTTTTAAAAAAGTAAAAAGGAGTTTTCGAACCAACTTTATTTTCAACTTTTTAGAGGGGAAAGCCTTTTTTAACCTTATTCGGTTTTTAAGGAACATCAATTTCAATTCAAATTTTTTGGGTTTTAAAGAAAAAGTTTTTCAAAAAATGAAAAGGTTTTTAACCGTTTAAATTCAAAAGAGATTGGACAGCCCTTTAAAAAAAATTTTTGGTTGTTTTCCGGGAAAAATTTTTTTTAAAATTAATATTTTTAATTTTAATCCAAAAAAGTTTATTTAAAAAAAGGGGAAAAAGGTTTGCGTTTATTGTCTTAAATTTTAAAACGTTTTTAATTTACATTTAAAAGTAAAACATTTTTTTGGGGGGGGAAGGAATCATTTTTTTCAATTAAAAATTTAATTTTCAGACCAAAATTTTTTTCCGGGGGAAAGTAAAAAAAGGGGTTTTTCCCTTTTTAATTTTCACGTTTTTTTACGTAAATTTGGACATTTTTTTGGGTTTTTTTTTAAAATGGTGGGGTTAATTTAAAATTAAAATTTTGGTTTTAAAGTTTTCAGAACCCAAAAACGTTTATCTCAGCAAAAGAAGTGAAAAAAGGATGTCTGCTGAATGCTCAGTGTACATTCAATTTTCAGTTTTTGATGTTGGACAGCTCCAAATGTGAGATGCATTATATTGGTTGTTTTACACTGGAATCAGGTTATTTTCAGTTACAATAGTTAAAGTTTTCAGAAGCCAAAAACGCTTTATCTCAGCAAGAAGTGAAAAGGATGTCTGCTAAATTTCAGCTGTACATTCAATTTTCAACGTTTTTAGATGTTGGACAGCTCCAATTGCTGAGATGCATTATATTGGTTGTTTCACTGGAATCAGGTCTAATTTTCAAGTTCAATAGTTTGAAGTTTTCAGAAGCCAAAAAACGCTTTATCTCAGAAAGAAGTGAAAAAAGGATGTCTGCTGAATTCTCAGCTGTACATTCAATTTTCAACGTTTTTAGATTTGGACAGCTCCAAATGCTGAATGCATTATATCTGGTTGTTTACACTGGAATCAGTCTAATTTTCAAGTTACAATAGTTGAAGTTTCAGAAGCAAAACGCTTTATCTCAGCGAAGAAGTGAAAAATGGATGTCTGCTGATCTCACTGTACATTCAATTTTCACATTTTAGATGTTGGACAGCTCCAAACGCTAGAACATTATATCTGGTTGTTTACACTGGAATCAGGTCTATTTCAAGTTACAATTTATGTTTGAAGTTTTCAGAAGCCAAAAACGCTTTATTCAGCAAAGAAGTGAAAAAGGATGTCTGCTGAATCTCAGCTGTACATTCAATTTTAACGTTTTTAGATGTTGGACAGCTCCAAAATGCTGAGATGCATTATATCTGGTGTTTTACACTGGAATCAGGTCTAATTTTCAAGTTTACAATAGTGTTTGAAGTTTTCAGAAGCCAAAAACGTTTATCTCAGCAAAGAAGTGAAAAAGATGTCTGCTG
>JAVYJU010000095.1:0-19507 GCA_033032245.1 Poecilia picta | reverse complement strand
TTTTGGTCCGAAAACTTAAAACATTTGAAATTAAAAAATTAGACCGTTTCCCAGTTTAAATCCCCCGGATAAAATGCATCTCAGCATTTTCAGCCTGCCAACTTTAAAAAAATTTTTTAAAAAATTTAATGTACAGCTGAGAATGACCCGAAAACCATTTTCACTTCTTCGCTGAGATAAAGCTTTTTTGGCTTCTGAAAACTTCAACATATTGAAACTTAAAAAATTAGCCCTGTTCAGTTTAAACCACCAGAATTGATCTAGCATTTTAGCTGCCAACATCAAAAAAATGTTTGAAAATTTAATGTAAGTGAGAAGAGCGACCCCATTTTTTTTTTTCGCTAGAAAAAGCTTTTTGGTTTCTAAAAAACTTCAACTATTAAAAATTTGAAAATTAGCCCTGATTCCAGTTTAAATCCACCAGATAAATGCATTCAGCTTTTTGACCCTTGCCAACATCTAAAAAGTTGAAATTAATGTACAGTGAGAAGAGGACATCTTTTTTACATTTTCCTGAGATAAAGCTTTTTGGCCTGAAACTTAAAACATTTTTAAAACTTAAAAAATTAGCCCTGATTCCATTTTAAAAACCCAGATTTGCATCTAAATTTTCTGCCAACATCTAAAAGTTGAAATTAATGTCAGCTGGAATAAACGCATAATTTTTTCACTTCTTTTCGCTGAGATAAAGTTTTTTTTTTGGTTAAATTCAAATTTAAAAACTTAAAAAATTGCCCTGATTCCATTTTAAATCCACCGATAAAATGCTTTTAGATTTTAAACCCTGCCAAAAACTAAAAAGTTAAAAATTTAAAAGTACACTGAGAATAGCGACTCAATTTTCACTTCTTTCGCTGAGATAAAGTTTTTTTTTGGTTTCTGAAAATTCAAAATTTTGAAACTTAAAAATTTTTCCTGATTCCAGTTTAAACCACCAGTTTAATGCATCTCAATTTTCAGTCCCAAAACATCAAAAAAATGTTGAAAATTTATGTACGCTGAGAAGGAGAATAAAATTTTTCACTTCTTTCGCTGAGATAAAGCTTTTTTGGCTTCTAAAAACTTCAACTTTTTGAAACTTAAAAATTTGCCCGTTTCCCAGTTTAAATCCCCAGATTAATGCATCTCAGCTTTTCACCCTGCCAAATCAAAAAATTTTTGAAAATTTAATTAAGTGAGAAGACAGAATCCATTTTTCACTTCTTCGTGAGATAAAGTTTTTTTGGCTTCTGAAAACTTAAAACTTTATTGAAACTTGAAAATTAGCCCTTGTTTTCCATTTAAAAAACCAACCAGATATTTTGCATTTTAGCATTTTAAACCCTCCCCAAACTTCTAAAAAGGTTGAAAATTTAATTTGTAAAGCTGGGGAATAAAACGACACCTTTTTTTCACTTCTTTGGGCTGAGATAAAGCTTTTTTGGCCCCCGAAAACTTAAAACATATTAAAAATTTAAAAAATTAGACCTGATTCCAGTTTAAATCCCCCAGTTTAAAATTTTCATTTTAGCTTTTTGGGAGTGCCAACATCTAAAAAGGTTAAAAAATTTAAGTACAGCTGAGAATGGGGCGCCCTTCCTTTTTTAAAATTCTTTCGCTGGGGAATAAGCTTTTTTGGTTTCTGAAAATTTCAATCTATTGAAACTTGAAAATTAGAACCTGTTTCCCATTTTAAAATCCCCAGATTTTTGGCATCTCAGCATTTTACAGCCTGAACCCATCTAAAAATGTTGAAAATTTAATGTAAGCTGAGAATGGCAGACACCCTTTTTTCACTTTTTCGTTTGAGAAAAACCCTTTTTTTGGCTTCTGAAAACTTAAAACATATTGAAATTTTAAAAAATTAAAATTTGTTCCATTTTTTAAAATCCACCAGTAAAGGCATCTCGGGAATTTTGCACCCTGCCAACATCAAAAAAATGTTGAAAATTTAAATGTACAGTTAAAAAAAAGGGCCAGACATCCTTTTTTAAACTTCTTCGTTTGAGATAAAGTTTTTTTGGCCCTTCTGAAAACTTCAATCATATTGAAATTTAAAAATTTAAGACCTGTTTCCCCATTTTAAAATTCACCAGTATAATGCATTTTCAGCTTTTTTACACCCTGAAAAACATCAAAAAATGTTGAAAATTTAATGTACAGCTGAGAATGAGCAGACTTTAAAATTTTTTATTTTCCCCGCTGAGAAAAAAGTTTTTTTGGCCCTTCTGAAACTTCAAACATTTTAAAAACTTGAAAATTAGCCCTGTTTCCCATTTTAAAAACCCCCAGATATTTTGCATTTTTAGCTTTTTGGGACCCTGCCCCCCATTTTAAAAGGGGTTAAAAATTTTAAATGTAAAAGCTGAGAATGGCGACATCAATTTTACACTTCTTTCGTGGTAAAGTTTTTTTGGGTTTCCTGAAAATTTTCAAACATATTGAACTTAAAAATTTGGACCTGATTCCGGGTTTAAAACCCAAACCAGATATTTTGAAATTTTTAAGCATTTTAACCCTGCCAACATCTAAAAATTTTAAAAAATTTAATGTACACCCTAAAGAATGGCGACATAAATTTTACATTTTTTCGCGAGAAAAAGGTTTTTTGGTTTCCTGAAAACTTCAAACATTTTTAAAATTAAAAAAATTAGCCCTGTTTCCCAGTTTAAAAACCAATATTTTTGCATTTAGCATTTTAACCCTTGCCAAAAAATCAAAAAAGGTTGAAAATTAATTTTTACAGCTAAAGAAGGGAGTGACATAAATTTTTTTTACACTTCTTTCGCTGAGATAAAGCTTTTTGGTTTCTGAAAACTTAAAAATATTGAAATTTTGAAAATTAGACCTGATTCCATTTTTTAAACCACCAGATATAATGCATCTCGCATTTTCAGCCGGGCCAAAATCTAAAAAATTTTAAAAATTTTTTAATGTACAGTGAGAATGAGCAGAAAATTTTTTTTTCACTTCTTTCGCGGATAAAGCTTTTTTGGCTTCTAAAAACTTCAATCATTTGAAACTTGAAAATTAGCCCTGTTTCCCCATTTTAAAATCCACCAGATATAATCATTTTCAGCTTTTTTTAAAAGCCTGCCAACATCAAAAAAATTGTTAAAAATTTAATGTAAGCTGAAAATGAGCAGACTTTCCATTTTTTTTTCCCCGGCTGAGAAAAACCCCTTTTTTGGGTTTAAAAAAACTTCAATTTTTGGGAAATTAAAAATTAGCCCTTTTGTTTCCCATTTTAAAAAAAAAACCAGATATTTTGCTTTTTGGGCATTTTAACCCTGCCAAAAATCTAAAAAGGTTAAAATTTTTAATGTACCGTGAAAATTGAGCGACAAAATTTTTCATTTTCTTTCGCTGAGATAAAGCTTTTTTGGTTTCCTAAAAACTTAAAACTTTATTGAAATTAAATTTTTTAAAACCTGTTTCTTTTAAAATTTCCACCAGATTTTAAGGGATTTTAGTTTTTAACCCCGGCCAACATCTAAAAAGGTTAAAAAATTTAATGTACAGCTGGGGAATGAGGACATCAATTTTACATTCTTTCGCTGAGATAAAGCTTTTTTGGTTTCCAAAAATTCAAACCCATATTGAAACTTAAAAAATTTGCCCTGATTCCAGTTTAAAACCACCAGATATTTTGCATCTTGCTTTTTGGGAACCTGCCAAACATCAAAAAAGGGGGGGAAAATTTTAAGGGACAGCTGAGAATGAGCGACATAATTTTCACTTCTTTCGCTGAGATAAAAGCTTTTTGGTTTCCTAAAAAACTTCAAACATTTTTGAAACTTGAAAATTAGATTGATTCCATTTTAAAATCCACCAGAATAATGATCTCAGTTTTTTCACCCCCTGCCCAAACATCTAAAAATTTTTAAAATTTTAAATTGTACGCTGAGAATGACCCAAAATTTCCAATTTTCACTTCTTTCCTGGGGATAAGTTTTTTTGGCTTCTAAAAAACTTAAAACCATATTGAAATTTGGGAAAATTAGACCTGATTCCATTTTTTTAAAACCCCCAGATATTTGGGCATTTGCTTTTAACCCGGGCCCAACATCTAAAAACTGTAAAATTGAATGTCCCAGGGGAGAATGAGCGCCCCAATTTTACACTTTTCGCTGAGATAAAGCTTTTTTGGCCCTGAAAATTTTCAAACAAAATTGGGAAACTTAAAAAATTAGCCCTGATTCATTTTAAATCCCCCAGTTTTTAAGCATCTCGGGCTTTTTTAAAGCCTCCCAAATCAAAAAAGGGTTAAAATTTTAATGTCGCTGAGAAGGGAACAGACTTCATTTTCACTTTTTGTCGCTGAGGTTTAAAAGCTTTTTGGCTTCTGAAAACTTCAAAAATATTGAAATTTGGGAAAATTAGCCCTGATTCCATTTTAAAACCCACCAGATATTTTGTTTTAGCATTTTAACCCTGAAAAAACCTAAAAAGGTTAAAAAATTTTAATGTACGGGCTGGAAGGAGCAGAAAATCAATTTTACCTTTTTTCGCTGGAAAAAGCTTTTTTGGTTCCTGAAAATTTCCCAAACATATTGAAATTAAAAATTTTGGACCTGTTTTCCAGTTTAAAAAAACCAGATATTTTGATCTTAGCATTTTATGTCCAACATTAAAAAGTTAAAATTTTTAATGTACAGCTGAGAATGAGCGACACCCTTTTTTAAACACTTCTTTCGTTTGGGGAAAAAAGTTTTTTTGGGCCCTGAAAACTTCTTTAAACATATTGAAACTTGAAATTAGCCCTGATTCCATTTTAAAACCCACCAAAATTTTTTGCTTTTTAGCATTTTAACCCTGCCAACATCAAAAAGGTTAAAAATTTTAATGTACAGCTGGGGGAATGGCAGACTTTCCTTTTTTCATTTTCCCTTTCGCTGAGATAAATTTTTTTTTTGGTTTCCTAAAAAACTTCAAAAATATTAAAAACTTGAAAATTTAGACCTGTTTCCCAGTTAAATCCACCGATTTTAATGATTCGCATTTTCCCACCCTGCCAACATCAAAAAAATTTTTTGAAAATTTTAAATTTGTACAGTGAGAATGAGCAGACATCCCTTTTTTCACTTTTTTCGCTGGTTTAAAGTTTTTTTGGTTTGAAAACTTAAACATTTTGAAACTTAAAAAATTAGACCTGATTCCATTTTTTAAACCCCAAATTTTGTTTTTGGGCATTTTACAGCTGCCAACACAAAAAAAGGTTAAAAAATTTAATGTACGTGGGGAAGAGGACACCCTTTTTTAAAAATTCTTTCGCTGAGATAAAGCTTTTTTGGGCCCCCTGAAATTAAAAAACATTTTGGGAAAAATTAAAAATTTTAGACCGGGTTTCCCATTTTTAAAACCAACCAGATAAAATGATCTCAGCATTTTAAACCCTGCCAACATCTAAAAATGTTAAAAATTTTTAAATTTTGTACAGCTGAAAATGAGCGGGACTTTTCCTTTTTTCACTTTTTCGTGAGATAAAGTTTTTTTTGGCTTCGGAAAATTTTAAAATATATTGAAACTTGAAAATTAGCCCCTGTTTCCATTTTAAACCCACCAGATTTTAATGCTTCCCCAGCTTTTGGGGAGCTGCCAACATAAAAAAAGGGAAAAATTTTAATGTACAGCGGGAAAATTGAGCGACTTTCAAATTTTACCTTTTTCGCTGAGATAAATTTTTTTTTGGCCCTAAAAAACTTCAAAAATATTAAAATTTTAAAATTGCCCTGATTCCATTTTTAAAAAAAACCAGATATTTTCCCAATTTTAATTTTACCCCTGCCAAAAATCTAAAAAAGGTTGAAAATTAATGTAAGCTGAGAATGAGCGCCATCAATTTTAAAATTTTTTCGCTGAGAAAAAGCGTTTTTGGTTTCTAAAAATTTCCAAACCCATAAATTGAAAAAATTAGACCTGTTTCCCATTTTAAAATTCCACCAGATTTAATGTCTCAGCATTTTCGGGCCTGCCAACATCTAAAAATGTTAAAAATTTTAAATGTACAGCTGAGAATGAGCAGACACCCCTTTTTTCACTTCTTTCGCTAGATAAAGTTTTTTTGGGCCCTTCCCTAAAAACTTAAACATTTTTAAAACTTAAAAATTGCCCTTGATTCCATTTTTTAAAACCAACCAGATTTTTTGGGCATCTACCCTTTGGGGGACCCTTCCAACTTCCCTTAAAAAAGGTTAAAAATTTTAAAATGTACAGCTGAGAATGAGCGACATAAAATTTTTCACTTCTTTCGCTGGAAAAAGCTTTTTTGGTTTCCTGAAAACTTTAAAAACATATTAAAACTTGAAAATTAGACCGGACCCCCTTTTTAAAAATCCCCCCGGGTTTAAGGCACCCTCAGTTTTTAAAGCCTGCCAAAATCAAAAAATTTAAAAATTTAATGAAAGGGCTGAAAATTGAGCAGACATAAAATTTTCCCTTTTTTTGGGGTGAGTTTAAAGTTTTTTGGCTCTAAAAACTTCAAAATTTTTAAACCCTTGAAAATTTAAAACTGTTTCCAGTTTAAAAAACCAGTATTTTGAATTAGCTTTTTGGGGGCCTGCCAACATCTAAAAAGCTGAAAATTTTAATTTAAAGGAGAATGGGGGGGACATAAATTTTTACACTTCTTTCGCTGAGAAAAAGTTTTTTTTTTTGGTTTCCTGAAAACTTCAAAATATTGAAACTTAAAAATTTGGGACCTGTTCCGGGTTTTAAAAAAAACCGTTATTTTGCATTTTAGCTTTTTGGACCCTTCCCAAATCTAAAAGGAAAAAAATTTTTAATTTTCACCCTGAGAATGAGCGACCCCCTTTTTTCCCATTTCTTTCGTGAGAAAAAGCTTTTTTGGCCCCTAAAAAATTTCAAACATAGGGGAAAACTTGAAAATTGGGACCTGATTCCAGTTTAAATCCCGAAAAGGGGTTTCTCAGCTTTTTTCAGCCTCCCAAACATTTTAAAAAATGTTGAAAATTTTAAGGTACAGCTGAGAATGGAGACACCCAATTTTTACTTTCCTGAGTAAAGCTTTTTTGGCTTCTGAAACTTCAAAAATTTTTTGGAAACTTGAAAATTAGCCCCGTTTCCCATTTTAAAAACCCAAGATATTTTGCATCTTTGCTTTTTGGGACCCTGCCAACTTTCCTAAAAGGTAAAAAATTTTTAAAATGTACAGTGAGAATGAGCGGACACCCTTTTTCCCCCATTCTTTCGTGAGAAAAAGTTTTTTTTGGTTTCCTGAAAATTTAAAAACTTATTGAAAACTTAAAAAATTAGACCTGTTTCCCATTTTTAAATTTCCACCAGTTTAAAAGCACCCAGCATTTTACAGCCTCCCCAACATCAAAAAATTTTAAAAAATTTTTAAAGGGTTCAGCTAAAGAATGAGCAGACACCCTTTTTTCACTTCTTTCGCTGGATAAAGCTTTTTTGGCTTTAAAAAACTTAAAAACATTTTGGAAACTTAAAAATTAGACCTGATTCCAGTTTTAAAAAAACCGGGATTTTTTTCCCATTTTTGCTTTTTTAACCCTGCCAACATCAAAAAAGGTTAAAAATTTTAATGTACGCTGAGAATGGCGGACATCAATTTTAATTTTCTTTCCCTGGATAAATTTTTTTTGGGTTCTAAAAAATTTAAAACATATTGAAACTTGAAAAATTAGCCCTGTTCCATTTTTTAAAACCCCCAGATTTTTTGCATCTGCTTTGGGGGAGCTGCCAACATCTTAAAAAGGGAAAAAAAATTGAATGTACGGGCTGAGAAGAGCGGACACCCTTTTTTTTTCCCCTTCCCTTTCGCTGAGATAAAGTTTTTTTGGGGCCCCTAAAAAATTAAAACAAAATTGGGAAATTTGAAAATTGCCCTTTGATTCCATTTTAAAACCCACTTTTTAATTTTTTCCCCGCTTTTTAAACACCCGGGAAACATCTAAAAATGTTAAAAATTTAATGTACAGCTGGGACATGAGCGGACATAAATTTTCACTTTTTTTCGCTGGGTTTAAAGGGTTTTTTTGGTTTTTCTAAAAATTCAACCATATTGAAACTTAAAAATTAGACCTGTTTCCCATTTTTAAAAAAAACCAGATATTTTGCATTTAGCATTTTAACCCTGCCAACTCAAATTTAAAGGGGGAAATTTTAATTTTACGCTGAGAATAAAAGGCACCCAATTTTCATTCTTTCGCTGAGAAAAATTTTTTTTTGGCTTCTAAAAAACTTAAAAACCATATTAAAACTTGAAAATTGGGCCCCTGATTCCATTTTAAAAACCAACCAGATATTTTGCATCTTAGCATTTTGGAGCTTTTTCCAAAACATCTAATAAGGCTGAAAATGAATGTAAGCTGGAAATTGAGTGCCCATCAATTTACACTTCTTTGCTGAGATAAAGCTTTTTGGCTCCGGGAAAAATTTTTAAAAATTTTGAAATTTGAAAATTAGACCTGTTTCCCATTTTTTAAACCCACCAGATAAAAAGGCACTCAGTTTTTTCAGCCGGGCCAAAATCTAAAAATTTTTAAAAATTTTAATGTACAGCTGAGAATGAGCGGGACACCCTTTTTTTCATTCTTTCGCTGAGATAAAGTTTTTTTTGGCCCTTCTAAAAAACTTCAAAAATATTGAAAACTTAAAAAATTAGCCCTGTTTTCCATTTTAAAAAAACCAGATATTTTGCTTTCTAGCATTTTAACCCTGCCAACATCTAAAAAGGTTAAAAATTTTAATGCAGTTGAGAATGAGCGACACCCTTTTTTCACTTCTTTCGCTGAGATAAATTTTTTTTTGGTTTCCTGAAAACTTCAAAATATTGAAAATTTAAAAAATTGGGCCCTGATTCATTTTTTAAAATCCACCGGGTTATTTTGCATCTTGCTTTTTTGGACCCTGCCAAACATCTAAAAGGTTAAAAAATTTAATGTAAGTGAGAATGAGCGACACCCTTTTTTCACTTTTTTCGCTGAGATAAAAGTTTTTTTTTTGGTTTCCTGAAAATTAAAAACATATTGAAACTTGAAAATTAGACCTGTTTCCCAGTTTAAATCCACCAGATTAATGTCTCGCATTTTTCACCCTCCCAAACATCTAAAAATGTTAAAAATTTAATGTACAGCTGGAAATGGGGCAGACATCCATTTTTAAATTCTCTGGGCTGAGATAAAGTTTTTTGGGCTTTAAAAATTTAAAATCATTTTTGAAACTTAAAAATTGGCCCTTGTTTCATTTTTTAAAACCAAACCAGATATAATGAATCTCAGCATTTTCAGCCTGCCAACATCAAAAAAAGTTAAAAAAATTTAAGTACAGCGGGAAAAAAGGAGCAGACATCCTTTTTTTCCCACTTCTTCGCTGAGAAAAAGTTTTTTGGCTTCAAAAAACTTCCATATTGAAACTTAAAAAATTGGGCCCTGTTTCCCAGTTTAAACCCACCGATATAATGCATCTCGAAATTTTAACCCTGCCCAAATCAAAAAAGGGGTTAAAATTTTTTAATGTACAGCTGGGGAATTGAGCGACATTTTTTTTTCCACTTTTTTCGTGGAAAAAGCTTTTTTGGCCCCTGAAAACTTAAAAATTTTATTAAAAACTTAAAAAATTAGACCTGTTTCCCAGTTTAAACCCACCGGGTTTTTTGGCACCCTTAGTTTTTTAACCCTGCCAACATCTAAAAAGGTTAAAAATTTTAATTTTAAGTGAGAATGAGCGACACCCAATTTTTACACTTTTTTCGCTGAAAATTAAAGTTTTTTTTGGTTTCCTGAAAATTCAAAATTTTGAAATTTGAAAATTTAAAGACCTGTTTCCCAGTTTAAATCCACCAGATATAAGCATCTCAGCTTTTTCCCCTGCCAACATCAAAAAAATGTTAAATTTTTTAAATGTCCCAGCTGAGAAGGGAGCAGACATCCTTTTTTTCACTTTTTTTCGTTGGAGAAAAAGTTTTTTTTTGGCTTCTAAAAAATTAAAACATTTTGAAACTTAAAAAATTAGACCTGTTTCCCATTTTAAAAACCAACCGATATTTTGCATTTTAGCTTTTAACCCTGCCAACATTTTAAAAAGGAAAAAATTTTTAATGTAAGTGAGAATAAAGCGGACATAAATTTAAAATTCTTTCGCTGAGATAAAGCTTTTTGGTTTCCTGAAAACTTCAACATTTAAAAATTGAAAATTAGCCCTTTTGATTCCAGTTTAAACCCACCGATTTTTGGGCATTTTAGCTTTTAACCCTGCCAACATCAAAAAAGGAAAAAATTTTTAATTTTCACTGAAAATTGAGCGCATAAAATTTTACACTTCTTTCGCTGAGTTTAAACGTTTTTGGTTTCCTAAAAATTTAAAACATATTAAAAACTTAAAAATTTTGCCCTGATTCCATTTTAAAAAACCCCCAGATAAAAATTTGATTTTGCTTTTTGGGACCCTGAAAACATTTTAAAAAGGTTAAAAATTTAAAAATGTAAAAGTGAAAATGAGCGACACCCAAATTTTTCATTCTTTCGCTGAGATAAAGTTTTTTTGGCCCCCTGAAAAACTTAAAACATTTGAAACTTAAAAATTAAAAACCTGATTCCAGTTTAAATCCCACCATATAATGCATCTCAGCATTTTCCGGCCTCCCAAACCCATCCAAAAAATGTTAAAAATTTAATGTACAGGGGAATGAGCGACACTTTTTTTCACTTTTTCCCGCTGAGAATAAAGTTTTTTTTGGCTTCGGGAAAACTTCAACATTTTGAAATTGAAAATTAGACCTGTTCCCAGTTTAAAAAAAACCAGTTTATTTTGCATTTTAGCATTTTAAGCTGCCAACATCTAAAATTTTAAAAAAATTTAATGTACAGCTGAGAATGAGCGCCCTTTAAATTTTTCACTTCTTTCGCTGAGATAAATTTTTTTTTTGGGCTTCTAAAAAAATTTTCAACAAAATTGAAACTTGAAAATTGCCCTAAATTCCCATTTTTAAATCCCAGAAAAAGGGCACCCAAACCCTTTTTTGGAGGGGCCAAACATCTAAAAAGGTTAAAAATTTTAATGTACAGCTGAGAATGAGCAGACACCCAATTTTCACTTCTTTCGCTGAGATAAAGCTTTTTTTGGTTTCCTGAAAATTAAAACAAAATTGAAACTTGAAAATTAGCCTGTTTCCCTTTTTAAAAATCCACCAGTATAATGCTTTCCCCTCAGCATTTTCGCCTGCCAACATCAAAAAATTGTTGAAATTTAATGTACAGCTGAGAATGAGCGAACACCCCTTTTTTTCACTTCTTTCGCTGAGTTAAAGCTTTTTTGGCTTCTGAAAACTTAAACATTTTAAAAATTAAAAATTTTTTAGACCTGATTCCAGTTTAAAAAAAACCAGTTTATTTTGCATTTTAGCTTTTAACCCTGCCAACATCTAAAAAGGTTGAAAAAATTTAATGTACAGCTGGAATGAGGACATAAATTTTTTAACTTCTTTCGTTTGAGTAAGCTTTTTTGGTTTCTAAAATTTTTCCCAAACTTTTGAAACTTGAAAATTAAAACCTGATTCCAGTTTAAAAAAAACCAGATATTTTGCATTTTTGCATTTTAAAGCTGCCAACATTAAAAAGGTTAAAAAAATTTTAAGTACACCCTGAGAATGAGCGCCCATAAATTTTTACACTTCTTTCGTGGGGAAAAAGCTTTTTTGGTTTCCTGAAAACTTCAAATATATTAAACTTAAAAAATTAGCCCGATTCCAGTTTAAATCCCCCAAGTTAATAATGCATCTCGCTTTTTTACGCTGGCCAACATCTAAAAATGTTAAAAAAATTTTAATGTAAGCTGAGAATGAGCAGCCCTAAATTTTACATTTCCCTTTCGCTGAGATAAAGCTTTTTGGCTTTAAAAATTTTAAACATATTGAATTTGAAAATTAGCCCTGATTCCATTTTAAAAAAAACCCAGATATTTTGCATTTTTGAATTTTGGAGCTGTCCAACATTAAAAAGGGCCCTAAAAAATTTGAATGAACAGCTGAGCATGAGCGACATCAATTTTACACTTTTTTCGCTGAGAAAATTTTTTTTTTGGGTCCTGAAAACTTCAAACATTTTGGGAAACTTGAAAATTCCCCCCGGATTTTCCATTTTAAAAATCCCCCAGTATAATGATTTTCGCATTTTCAGCTCCCCAACATCTAAAAATTTTAAAAATTTAAATTTTTACAGTTGAGAATGAGCAGACACCCTTTTTTCACTTCTCTCGCTGAGATAAAGCTTTTTTGGTTCTAAAAAACTTAATCATTTTGGGAAACTTAAAAATTAGACCTGATTCCATTTTAAATCCCCCAAGTTTATAATGCCCCCTCAGCATTTTCGCCTGCCAACATCTAAAATGTTGAAAATTTAATTTTACAGCTAAAAGAATGAGCAGACATCCATTTTTCACTTCTCTCGTGAGATAAAGTTTTTTGGCTTCTAAAAACTTCAATTATTAAAAACTTGAAAATTAGACCTGATTCCGGGTTTAAAAATCCCCCAGATATAATGCATTCAGCTTTTTTACAGCCTGCCAACATCTAAAAAAAAATGTTGAAATAAAATTTTTTTTTGTCGCGGAGAAAAAGCTTTTTTTCAAACTTCTTCGCTAAAAAATTTAAACCTTTTTGGTTAAAACCCCCTTTTCAACCCAATTTTAATTGAAATTTTGGGAAAATTTAATGTTCCAGTTTAAACCCCCAATTTTTTCACTTTTGGGCTGAAAATTTTTTAAAAGGTTTTAAAAAATTAATTTCAAAAATTAAATTTAAAAATTAAAATTTTCCATTTTTCCCCAGGATAAATTTTTTTGGCCCCTTTAAAAATTTCCAAACCTAAAAATTTAAAAATTTTAATGTTCCTTTTTAAATAAAACCCCATTTTCATTCTCTGCAATTTTTTGGCCGAAAACATCAAAAATTTAAAAATTTAAAATTAAAATGACCAGAAAAAATTCCCCAATTTTTTTTCTTAAAAAGCTTTTTGGGCTTCTAAAACTTAAAAAATTTTGAAATGAAAATTTAGCCTGACCAAAATTTTAAAAAACTTTTTTTGAAAATCTTTTTTGGGGTTTGGGTTAAAACATTTAAAACGGAAAAAAATTAAAATGTTCCAGTTAAATTTCCCACCAATTTTCCACTTTTGCAAAAAATTTTTGCCCTTAAAAAATTTTTAAAATTTAAGAATTTGGAAATTTAGCCAAAACCCCAATTTTAAATTCCCCCGGATAAAGCTTTTTTGGCCAAAAAACTTCAAAAATTTTAAAAATTTAAAAATTAACCTAAAGAAAAAACCCAGGATTTTTCACTTTTTGGTAAGTTAAATTTTTTAAAAAGGGCTGAAAAAAAAAAAACTGTTTTTTTTTTCCCAAAAAAATTTTTTTAAATTTTTAAAACTTGAAAAAATTAGACCGGGATTCCATTTTAAAATCCCCCAGATAAAATGCATCTCAGCTTTTTTAAAGCCTCCCCAAAATCAAAAAAATGTTAAAAAATTTAATTTTTTACAGCGGGAAAATGAGCAGACATCAATTTTAACTTTCGCTGAGATAAAGCTTTTTTGGCTTCTGAAAACTTCAACATATTGAAACTTGAAAATTAGACCTGATTCCAGTTTAAATCCACCAGATATAATGCATCTCAGCATTTTACAGCCTGCCAACATCTAAAATGTTGAAAATTTAATGTACAGCTGAGAATGAGCAGACATCAATTTTCACTTCTTTCGCTGAGATAAAGCTTTTTTGGCTTCTGAAAACTTCAAACATATTGAAACTTGAAAATTAGACCTGATTCCAGTTTAAAACAACCAGATATTTTGCATCTTAGCATTTTGGAGCTGTCCAACATCTAATAAGGCTGAAAATTGAATGTACAGCTGAGAATGAGCTGACATCAATTTTACAGCTTTAACCCTCAACAATTAAAATTGAAAATTAATGTCCAGTTAAAACACCAATTTTTCTTCTTGCTTTTGAGCTTTATCTAAACTAAAATATGAACTGAAATAGCTGATCATTTAACTTTCGCTGGATAGCTTTTGCTGAAACTTCAATATGAATGAAAAATTGATGTCATTTAAATCTGAATAATTTCACATTTTCGCTGAAACTTGTTGAAAATTAAAATGACAGTGAATGACGATCATTTAATCTCCGAATAAGCTCTTTTTGCCTGAAATTAAAAATTGAATTGAAAATTAATGTCAGTAATAACACAATTTTCATTCTTGAAATAAGCTTTCTCTAAAACTAAAATATATGAATGAAATAGCTGATTCATTTAACCTTTGCATAGCTTTTTGGCCTAAAATTAAATTATGAACTTGAATAGACATCCATTTAATCCAGATATATGATTAGCTTTTGAGCTCAACATTAAAAATTGAAGAATTAGACCTAAATAGAAATCCACATTTTCCAGTAAGCTTTTTGCTCTAAATTAAATTTGAATTGAATAGGACTGATTCATTTAATTCTCCAGATATAAGCTTTGCTTTAACTCAACATTAAATTGAAAATTATGACAGTAATACAGAATATTTTTACATTTGGCTGGAAAGCTTGTTTGAAAATTAATATAAACTGAAATGACTGATTCATTTAATCCCAGATAAAGCTTTTTTGCACCTGAAATCATCTAAAAATGTTGAAATTAATTGACCTGTAGTAAACCATATTTCATACTTTCGCTGAACTTTTGTTGAAAATTATATGAACTGAAATAGACGATTCCTTTATCCCTAGAAAAGCTTTGCTTTGAACTTCAACATTAAAATTGAAAATAATGTCAGTTTAAATACAGATATTTTCATTCTTCGTAAGCTTTTTGGCTCTGAAACTTCAAAATGTGAAATGAATTAACTGATAGTAATCACATTATCTCTAGATTTGCTGCCTCTAAAATTAAAATATGAACTGAAATAGCGCATCATTTTACACTCTTTGATAGCTTTTGCCTGAACTCAAAATTTGAAATTTGAAAATAGCTGATCCAGTTTAATTCCATTGCATTAAATTTTGGTTTCAATAATAAAATTTAATTAAATTAGCCTATAAATTTTTTTTCCCAGATTAAATGTTTATTTCGGAACATTAAAATAAAAATTTTAATGCCAGTAAATAGCAGACATCATTTTATTCCCCAGAAAAATTTGGGAAATAAATAATAATTCCAAATTACTTTCGTTAAATAACCATATATGCAAATTTAACCTAAATAAAAAATTTAAATTTAAAACCCCTGACAGACCCCAAATTTTCTTTTCCTAAAAGTTTTTTGTTAAAAAATTTTTAATTAAATTTGCCTAAAGTTTAATACAATTTATTTAGCTTTAGTTAAAAAATATATTTAATAAGAAACCAAATATATTTACATTTTTGTGAATAAATTTTTTGTCCTGAAATTAAACTTTTTCTGAAAATAGCATTTTTTAAAAACCCAAATAATGATTCTAAATTACCCCAATAAAAATTGAATTTATGTCAGCTAGAAGGGGACATTAATTTTTACAAAATGAGCTGAGAATAAATTTTTTTTTTTAAACTTCCTTTTAAACTTAAAATTTGATATTAACATTAAACCAAAATTGCTTTCAATTTTACCCCAACATCAAAATAAAATTTAAGACAGCTGAGAATACAGAAATTTTTCACTTCTTTCGCTGAGATAAAACTTTTTTTGGCTTCAAATAAAAAATTTGAAACTTGAAAATAACCATTCCAGTTTAAAAACCCCTTATTAAATCTTAGCATTTTGCAGCCTGCCAAATCAAAAAATTTGAAAATTTTAATTAAAAAAGCACATCATTTTCATTTCTTTTATAAAGCTTTTTTTGGTCTGAAACTTCAAAATATTGAAATTAAAAATTGACCCTGATTCCAGTTTAAATCACCAGATATTGCATCTGCATTTTCAGCTTAAAAATTTAAAAATTTAAGACAGCTGAGATGAGAAAACCCCAATTTTTCTTTCCTGAGATAAAGTTTTTTGGCTCTGAAAATTTAAACATTGAAAATTAGAATTCCATTTTAAAAAACCACCAGATAAATGTTCAGCTTTTTCAGCCTCCAAATCTAAAAATGTTGAAAATTATTACAGCTGAGAAGAGCAGAATCCTTTTTAATTTTTGTTTAAAAAACTTTTTTTCAAAATTAAAATTAAATTAACTGAAAAGTAAATACCAGTTAAATCACCAGTAACATCTAATTTGGAATTAAATTTAATAAGCCTGAAAATAAAAATTTTTTTTCCTTTTAAAACCTTTTGCTTCGAACCCCTTTTTGGTTTTGAAATTAACTTTTTTGAAAATTAAATTTTTTTTTTTTTTTAAAAATTATCCAAATTTTTTTTAAAAAATTAAAATTATTAATGGGAAATACGTTTTCCTTTCCTCCCTGAATAAATTGTTTTTTGGCTAAAACAAATTTAATTAAATTTTAATTAATTTTTAAAACCCAAAAATTTAATCATGAATTAGTTTTCCCAAATTTTAAAATTTTTAAATTTAAATGAACATGACTTTAAATTTTATTTTGTAGTAAATGCTTCAAAAATCATTTTAACCTTCAAAAAATTTATTTAAATCCACAGAATGACTAATTTTCCTTTAACATAAAATAAGTTTAAAATTTTTTAAACCACAGAGCTGAAAATTATTACTGGTAAAGTTTATTTTTCATTTTAAATAAACTTTATTAAATTTAATTTAAATGAAAATAAATTTCCATTTTTTCCACCTAACTTAAATTGAAATTTTAAATTAAAATTTAAAAATTAATTTAATTCTGTAAAAAGGCATTTTTTTCTTTGAAATTAAAACTTTTGGTTAAAAAATTAGACTTGATTTTTTCCAATTTAAAAAACCTTTTTTTGCTTTAATTTTTGGGAGCTTCCAACATAAAAAGGGAAAATTGAATACAGTAAATCTGACCTTTTTAAATTTTTTTTCCGGGGCTTTTTGGGCCCAAAATTAAAAAATTTAAAATTAAAAATTTAGACCTTTTTTAAAAAATCCCCAAAAAAAGCTTGCTTTTAAACCCCCCAACTTTAAAAAAAATTTAAAAATTTTTCAGTAAAACAGAATAATTTTCACTTTTGGGAAATTTTTTTTTGAAAATTAAAAAATTTTAAATTTAAAAATTTAGCCTTTCCATTTTAAACCCCGAAAAAAGCTTGCTTTAACCTCCAAAACTAAAATTAAAAAATTTAATGTGGGAAAACAGAATTTTTAATTTTGCTGGAAATTTTTTTGGGTTTGAAAAAAAAATTTTTTTAAACAAAAAATTAAACCTTTCCCTTTTAAAAAAAAAAATTTTTTTTTTAAACCCCCCAAAAAATTTTTTTTTAAGTTCAGTAAAACGTTTTTTATTTTTTTTTTTTTTTCCCTGAAAATTTTAAAAAAAAGAGAAAATTTTCATTTTTTTTCCCCCCGTTAAAAAACCCCCACATTTTCTTAAAAAAAAGTTTAAATTTTTAATTTTAACAAATGACCACTTTTTTCATTTTTCCCCTAAAAAATTTTTGGGGAAATTTTTTAAAAAAATGAAAAATCCTTTCCCATTTTCCCCAAAACTTTTTTTAAAATCAAAAAAAAATTAAAAATTTTAATTAAAGGGGGGAAATCCCAGAATTTTTTTCATTTTTTCGCTGAATAAATTTTTTTTTAAAATTAAAAAATTTGAAATTTGAAAATCCCTTTTCCCATTTCCCGGATTAAGTTGCTTTTAACTTAACATAAAAAATTTTAAAAAAATTTAAATTTTCACCAGAATAGCGACACTTTTTTAATTTTTTCCTAAAAAAATTTTTTGGGCCTGAAACCAAAACTTTTTAAAATTTTAAAAAAACCTTTTTTTAAAAACCCCAATTTTTCCCAAAAACCCAATTTTTTAAAACCCAAATTTATGGGCAAAATTTTACATTTTGGGGAAATTTTTTTTCCCTTTTTTTTTTTTCTTTGAAAATTAAACTTTTTTCCCAAAATTTTAAATTTTTTTCCCCAAATTTTTTTTTTTAAAGCCCCACAAAAAGTTGAAAATTTAAAAAATTAAAAAATTTTTTTTTTCGCTAGATAAAGCTTTTTTGCTCCTGAAAACTTCAAACATATGAAACTTGAAGATTAGACCTGATTCAGTTTAAAATCCACCAGATATAATTGCATTCTCAGCATTTTACAGCCTGCCAAATCTAAAAATGTTTGAAAAATTTTAATGTACAGCTGGAGAATGGAGCAGACATCCATTTTTCACTTCTCTCGCTGAGAATAAAGCTTTTTTGGCTTCTGAAAATTCAATCATATTGAAACTGAAAATTAGACCTGATTCCAGTTTAATCCACCAGATATTATGCATCTCAGGCATTTTGCAGCATGCCTACATCTAAAATGTTGAAAATTTAATGTACAGCTGAGAATGAGCAGACATCCATTTTTCACTTTCTCGCTGAGATAAAGCTTTTTCGGCTTCTGAAAACTTCAATCATATTGGAAACTTGAAAATTAGACAGATTCCAGGTTTAAAATCCACAGGATTTAAGATCTCAGCATTGTACAGCCTGCCAACATCTAAAAAATTGTTGAAAATTTAATTTACAGCCTGAGAATGAGCAGACATCCATTTTTCACTTCTGTTCGCTGAGATAAAGCTTTTTTGGCTTCTGAAAACTTCAATCATATGAAAACTTGAAAAATTAGGACCTGATTCCAGTTTAAATCCAACCAGATATAATGCATCTCAGCATTTTACAGCCTGCCAACATCTAAAATTGTTGAAAATTTCATGAACCAGCTGAGAATGGAGCAGGACATCCATTTATCACTTCTGTCGCTGAGATCAAGCTTTTTTGGCTTCCTGAAAAACTTCAATCATATTGAAACTTGGAAAATTAGACCTGATTCAGTTTAAATCCACCCGATATTTTGCCATTCTTCGCATTTTGGAGCTGTCCAACATCTAATAAGGCTGAAATTTGATGCTTACAGGCTACCAGAGATGAGCTTGGAACCTAAAAAATTTCCCCCCCCCCAAAAAATTTTTTCTACACTTCTTTCGCTGAGATAAAGCTTTTTTGGCTCCTGAAAAAGTTCAAACATATGAAACTTGAAATTAAGGGACCTGATCCAGTTTAAATCCACAGATTATAATGCATCTCAGCATTTTGCAGCCTGCCAACATCTAAAAATGGTTGAAAATTTAATGTACAGCTGAGAATGGGGGAGCAGACATCCATTTTTCACTTCTTTTCCTGGATAAAGCTTTTTTGGTTTCCTGAAAACTTCAAAAAATTTTAAAAACCTTAAAAAATTGGACCTGATTCCAGTTTAAACCCAACCAGATTTAATGCATCTCAGCATTTTACAGCCTGCCAAAATCAAAAATTTGTTAAAAATTTAATGCCCAGCTGAGAATGGAGCGGGACATCCATTTTTCATTTCTTTTGCTGAGTTTAAACCCTTTTTTGGTTTCCCTAAAAAACTTAAAAAACATATTGAAATTTGGGAAAATTAGACCTGTTTCCCAGTTT
>JAVYJU010000094.1:0-19832 GCA_033032245.1 Poecilia picta | reverse complement strand
AGTTTAAATCCCCCCCTTTGTTGTCCCCAAATTAGTCTAAACCCCAAACAATTTTCCCCCTAAAGCCCTGTTTAAAAATTTTTAAATTTGAAAAAAGGGACAATTTGTTCCCATTTTTGAAAACAACGAAATTTTTTATGTTATTGTAATTTTGAGGAAAAAGAATAGCATTCTTTTTAAACCAGTGATTTTTGGGGTTTGATTTTTGGGTGAATCTACATAAATTTCAAAACTTTCTTTTTAAAAATCTAAATAAACCCACACATCAAAATTGTTGAGGAAAAAAAAATTTCAAGTTTAAATTAACCTTAGTAAATATTTTTACTTAAAAGCCCTAATCATCATCAATAATCAAAAAAAGTGAGAATTTAATTTAAATTTTTGAATTTTAGTGAAAACTTTTGGAGAAATAACTAAATTAGAGGAATCCCCTATTTTTTTAAAAAGTTATTAAAACCCAAACCTTCCAAAAAGGACCAAATAAACTATTAAAGATCTAAACTTTACTTCTATTTCAAAATTATGCCTTTTTAAAAAAGTCTAAAAAAAAATTTGATATTTTAGCCCAAACTAAAAACATTCTTTAATTATTTACTTTTTGCATTTTTATAAGGCTTAATTTCATTAAAATTTGGTATTTACCACGTTATAGTTGAGGAAAAAAAAAACCTATGTAATGTTTTTCAGGTGTTTTTGACCCAAAGTCTTCTATATTTGGTAGCTGTGTTCCTGGGTAGTTTGTCCGTCATCACATAGCCCAGATATAAACCATGTTCATCTTTTCAAGGTGCTGCAACGTTTGTGTTCCTGTAACTTTTTTTTTTGCATATTTTTTTTTCTTGGTAAGCACACGTGTCTGCTGCTCTCTGAAATGCCCCTGAAATTTTTTAAATTAAGGTTGATTGTTCGGTGTATTTTTCTTGCATTAGGGGCCCCGGGACTACCAATTACATCTTAATGAACCTTTCATTTCCTTAACATATAAAGGTATTTTTTGCGAGAGTCTCCCCCCTGTATTACAAACCCTTTTTTCAATTTGAAATAATTAAAAGAAAAATCCCACTGGTCATAGTGTAAATTTTTAAAAAAATATCCGCAGGTGAAAAAATTTATTCAAGAAATCCCTTTTTTTTTTTGTTGCTGTTGCTGTGGAAAAAAACTTGGAGAAATTCTTAGAAAAAAAGTAAAATGAATTTCTTTTTAATCCAAAGTAAGTTTCAAGAGATCGGGTGTCCTTTTTGTTAAAAAATTAGAACACTGAGGTTTTTCTTAATCTTGGGAAAGGATCTGAGAGTGTGAAGAGACAACCACCCTCCTCTAACCCAGACTTCAACCTACACACAAGGCACACAGTATGATCTGTACACACTCCTCCTACCCTGTGGGAAGAAAAGTTTGGGAGAAAACCCCCCACCATGGGGCGTTTTAAAGAGGGCTAAAGCCTTCAAAATTTTCTCTCCCTGATCAGGTTTAAAAAGCCTCCCTACTTGAGATTTTTGTTTCAAAGAGAAGAAAGATCTGTTTCCCTTTCCACTTCGCATTATTTCAGACTAGAAAAACAAAAATTATGTCTTTCAGCTTTCAGACATATTCACAAAAATTGTCTTTTTAAATTATTTACATGGCTTTTTCAATGTAGCTGTTTTACACTTAAAAAAATGTATATTGTCCCCAACTAATGCTGATTAAACACTAATTTTCTAATTGTTAAATGTTTAATCCCAAAAGTATTTAATTAATTCATGAGGACATCATTGTCCTCATGGACCCCTTTGATGAAAAAAAAAGCTTTGGGGGACGTTAGGGAAAAACAAGACAAAGATAGTAATTTTGAGTTTAAAAAAGCTTGCTTTTAATCCTATTTTTCCAGTGGAAAAACTTTCGTCTTGTGTTGCTTACCGTTAATTCCCCCGTGTTCAGCTGGGGGCCCATTTCCCCCGGGATTCATGACACAGGCTCTTTCCCTAACCCATGCATTCTTTTTAATTAGGGTTGAAAATATGTCCGCATCGTTTAACAATAATTTTTGAAGATGAGTGGCTCAAAGTTCCAGGTGTACACAGAGAGTGCAGATGTGCAACAAACACTCACCTTTGGGGTTTTTCAAGGTTGTCATAAGCATAAATCTTTCTTGATTTTTGACAGTGCTTTTCTCCCTTTTTTTTTAATGGGGTTTTTGAACATTTGAGTGGAGCATATTGACAAACATTCAGCAATTTGGGATAAAGCCTTGTTTTTTTATGTTATAAAAATGTTTTGGTGTTAAAAAAGAAAAATTTTTTAAAAAAAAAATAAGGGTTAATGAAAAAATAGGAAAATTAAAATTCTAAAAAGATGGAACAAGTTCAATTGGCCCAATAAAATCTTTTTTGCCCAAACATCTTTTTAAATATTACCTCTGTGCATTATTCATGCAGAGGCATTTTGGGTTGTACTCAGTGTGTGGTTGTAGGCCGTCAATGCTTGTACCTAAAGGGTTTCATTCTTTTGTTTATATAGACTAAAAACCCTAAATTTTTTTTTAATGATCAATTTGTTTTCAGCATCATAAATTTAAAGTCGAGTGAAGGATATCGTTTGAACACATAATGCCCCCCCAAAAAGGTGAGAAGTTGGAAAAAATGTGAGTTCAATGTCAATAAGTTACCCCAAGAAAAAAGATGAATGGCCACTGAAAAGTTTAAAGCGTTTGTGGAAAGTGGGGGGAAAATGCACCCATTTTTAAAACGACAAAATCAGCAATTATTCCCACCTAAAAAAAGAGTGAAGTTTTAAAAATACAATACTGAAGTAGTCCTTACTCAAAATGTGAAGTTAAAATTAAGCTTTTGAACTGTGTTAATGAGATTAAATGATGTATTTAAAACCAGTTTTGTGGCTCCCGTGAAATTCATTTTTGTTCACATATTAATAGATAAAAATGAGATGTAATGCACAGAACTGTCAAATTTGACCTTTTACCTACATAAGCTTTCCCCCAAAAATTTCAATTTTTTCTTTCTCAACAGTTAATGTGAACCAAAATTTATTCTTTCCCCCACAGGCGTTTTTATGTAAGCGATGCATGAATCCAGATCTGACTATAGTTCAACAATGTTTAATGATAGTTCAACAAAAAAAAATTTAAAATTATATATATATTTTATATTTTTATAGTATATTTTATTTTTTATTTTTTAAAAAATATTATTTTTTTTTTAAAAAAAAAAAAACAATAGATTCTTTTGCCAAAAAATAATTTTGTCTTCCGTTTTGGCCAACATTACACTACTGCTCACTTTATTATTTAACCACAATGGTGTGATTACTGAAGGTTTTTCATGAAATAATTGCCTGAAAATACTTGAAAAGTCAAAATTTAGTTTTGGTTTGAAGTGTTTGAAATTTCAGTTTTCTCCCTTTATTTCCCCCCCTTTATTTGTGTAATCTCTTAAATTTTTAAATTTGAAGAAATTAAGATGTGGGGCAATTTTGTTCAGATTTTTTTAAAAAAGCAGTTTTGGTTAGGTTTGCTTGGTAGTTGTCTTTTTTATTAAATTTTTTAAAATTTAGTTTGTTAGAGGAGCATTTTTGTTTTTTCAAATTTTCAGTTTCTGTTGTTTTGTTTTTTAGGCACTTTTCCATATTCAATTTAGTAAATCCCTTTGAATTTTTCAGTTTCACAGAAATGTAAATTCAAAAGCCTTTTAAAGTTCGGTCTGAAATGTTGGGCCCCCTCTAAATTTTAACTGCAGCGCTGTAGCTCATGAACACATTTTAAATTTTACTTCCATTAAGCCACAGGGTGAAATTCCAGTTTGAGGGCTATGATGGTTTATTGTCTAAACAAAGTAAATGAAATTTTTTCAAAGGCTTTTAAAAAGTTCTTTGTGAGTTTGTTTACCGGCAGGGTTTCCCGCAGTTGAGGGTTTACAACAGGCAGTGGAGTCAACAGTGTGCAGTTACCCTATAATGGGGTTTGTTTCTTAAAAGTGGAAAATGGAAAGAAAATACCCTGAAAAAAAAAAAACAGATGTCCCCAGCATTCCCCCCCAAAAAAGCAGGCCCCTAAGACCTTTTCAAAATTTAGAGTAATTCCCAACAAACTGCCATCGGTGAAGCAGAAACATGATGGAGTCCAGAGTTTATTTTCCCCTGAGTCTATTACTGTTGAAGCAGCCCCTATATATATTAGGCCCTTTAAACAGAAAAAAGGCAGTGATCAACGAGGTTTTCACCAGAGCTGTGCACATGGCACAATATGAAATTTAAATTGTATATTATTATTTTTTTTTTTTGATCAGCAACTGGGAAAGGAGGCAATTTCTATGAATCCCTGCTGGGATGAACTAATTCCCCGACCTCTGGGGTTTCCCCTGTCCAGCCTTTTTTTGGGGTCTAATTTCAGCTGAGGGGCTCCCTTTAAACCCGCTGCTAATGGTTGCTGTGAATATCTAATGTGATGCATTGCCCTGGTGTTTTCATTTTACGAGAACAAGTATTCCTTTAGTCCCTTGTGTAGAGTGCTGCTTAGAGGCTAACATGGGGCAGGGAGGCAGAATCCTCCCCGTCCCCAAAAGCAATTTTCATTAGGAAAAAGAAAAGGTTCAGGTACAGAAACGCACAGATGATCAATCTCACCAAAGGAGCTGCTGGCTCTCTTTCCCGGTTTTTGTTTATGTGGAGCCAGGGTTTTTTCATTGTGTGATTGTGATTTGTGGCTCAAATTTTAATGGGGAGGGGGTCTGAAGCATTAAGCATATTACTGAGAAAAAATAACCTTGAGGGGAGCAACATATGCAAATTTCTGAAGATCACATTTTAAAATTTAACCTTTTTTGTACTACCCCGCATATTTTAAGTAGATTGCTCTTGAAGTTTTATGTTGTTCTTAGCATAGAAAATTACAATTTTTTCAATACTTTGGTGGTAGAAAAAATGGTTTTATAAAAGGCATGTTGACAATTGATCTCCTGGGTTTTAAGGGGGGGGAGGGAAATTGAGAACCAGAGGGGCAGCGACTGGGAGGAAAAAATTGTCAATCAATTCCCAGTATGAAGTACTACTAAAAAAATAGAAAAAAAATAAAATTTTTAGTATGAAAATCTAAAATATTTGCTACTTTTAAAATCGAGCGGCCTTATGGGGAAATGTTCTGGTTTTTTTCACTCCAAAAAGGTTGAAAGGCCAATTTCAAACACGTGGAAATTCATTCTTCCACAGTAAAAAAAGATTTTGTATTTATGACAGTTGCAATGTTTCTGGGACTGGGTGCCCCAGCATGGCACAAATGGTCAGCCCTTTTTGGAAAATTGCAGCACATTAAAGGCCCTGAGTTTACTTTAAAAAGCCAAAACTGTGAAGCTCTGTTGGAAAAGGGTAATAGTGCTTAAATTAAAAAAATAAGTCCGAATAAATGCAGAATTATTTGGAACAATGTACAACAGAAAAAGACTTGCTACTCACACCAAAGTCCACCACAACAATTCACCCTTTTGTTTGTTTTAAATAGGACTTTGCTGAAAAGTAAGAACAAAATGGCAAACTCAAAGGTTTTTAAAATAGGTGTGAGAGAAAGTTAAATAATTTGTTGTGGCATGGGTGGATATGTAAGAGTAATTTTGAAGCAAAATAAATAAAAAAACAGAAAATGTCAGAGGCCTGTGCAAGAGGAGAGAGGTTAGTTTGTAGCAAAATTTTATTTAAAAACTGAGGAGTCCAGAGTCCCCCGGGGTTCCAGATAACCAAAAATCAAAGTGTTGCACTGTTTTGACCCCACACAGATTTATTTTGTTCTTTGATGAAATAAACAGAAGCTATGATGCAAAAGTAACGTAGGTTGCAAAGATAGGGAAAAAACGGGGGTAAGGCCCAGCCCGTAAAAAAAAAAGGAAAAATTGGTTAAAAACAAATTTAAAACCAATTTTAAACCAAAATTTTAAATTTTAAACAAATTACCAACAAAAAAATAATTTTTCTACTCCAAAAATTCCCACACAAAATTCCCCCCTTTATTTTTTTTAAAAAACTTAAAAAAAAAAAATAAAAAATTTAAATTTAATAAATTAAAAAAAATTTTCCCTAAATAAACAAATAAAAAATTTTAAAAACAATTAAAAAAAAATTTAATAAAAAATAAACAAAAAAAAAAATTTTTACAAACCAAAACTAAATCCCCCCCCAATTTTCCCAAAATTTTAAATAAAAAATAAAAATTTTCAAATTCCTTAACCCACAAAAAATTTAAATTAAAATTTTAAAAAACCCCAAACTCTTATCCAAAAACAGAGCTACCAAAAGCATATAAACAAATCCAAGGCAGAACTTTCCAATAATATCTCCACATTAAAAAACACAACCATTAAAATTTCCCCAACAAGTTCCTATAAAAATACCTTTTTAAGCACATCCTGCAAAAATCCAAATATCAAAAATCATCAACATTCTAAAACCAATTCAAAACACTCAATTAATATTAACATTAAAAAAAAAGTATGTGACAATTCTCTCATTTAATAAAGCTTGCCAAAACACAAATTACAATAAATTTTTCAAAAACCCATAAACAAATTATTAATTATTCAAATGTAATTTTTCTAATATGTATTTAACTAAATTTAATTTCCATTTTTTACTGGACATTCTTCCCCCTTCCCAATACCCCAATGAAAAAAATTACTTTATTCACAAAAAAACCCACAAAAACTCCTAGCTTAAAAACCCCTTTAAAAACCCCCCCCTAATGGATTAAGTTAACATTAAACTTCTCAAATCCCTCCTGCCTTTCATCAAACCTAAACTTTCTTTTTATTAACAAATTAAACCTCAAGCACCACTATTTTCCAAAAAATTTTACTTTCCCCAAAAGTAAACATATATATCCTTTTATTTCATTTTCTAATACTTTAAAAAACAACAAAAAACCTTTTAAATTTAGCTTACAATTTAAACTAGTGAATTAAACCAGCTAACTCTTATGAAACTTAAACTCTTTATCACATCAAAGCTCAATTTTTCTACCAGATATATTCCATTTAAATTATCAATGGTTACTTTCCAAAACTTAATACATAAAACATACATCAAAAAAAATTTTTAAAATGATTAATTTTTTTCTTTCCTTTCTTTTAATGCAAAAATCACCAACCTTTTCCACTATCCCGCTCAATAATTACCAAATACTCACTTTTTCTCTTTCTTATATTCATTAGTAATTGAGAAAATCCCCACCTTCCCCAAATAAAAAGGGATAATTGTCAACTATCTATTAAAAATCATTTTATAACCAATGTTGAAAGCAACTGAAAAATTTACCTGCCGGGATGACAGGTTTACAAATTAGACAATCTGCATGCACCTGGGGTTTTGTCTTTTTTTTAAACTTGTTAATTATTAAGATAATTGAATCCCCCAAGAGTTCCCCTCAGTTATATGCAAGTTTTGATCCTCTTTTAAAAAAGTTTGAAGCCTCTTCAAATCCCCATAATGAAAAGACTAAATGCCACATTAGTATGAGTATAAACTTTTTTAAAAGGCAGAAGCCCCATAGTGAAGCCTTGTGGGGGGGTTCTCAAGATAAGTTTCTTTTCAAATGAAAAAAAATGTTTTTTCTCAAATCTGGGCATTGCCAATAGATTAACAAACAACCCTATAAAATTAATTTTCTGGAACAAAAATTTTTTGGTAAACACCGCAATAGTACTTTGATGCATTAAGAACCGTATTCATGGAGTTAAGTACTGTTCAGTGGAAAAAAACCAAAAATAAGTTAAAGATGAAAAAACTCCAGACCCGGGTTTTTTTCATAGAAATTTAAAAATCCCCATTATTTTAAAAAAAAAAATTTTTCTTTACTTGCTCAGTCAACAGCATAAAATTTGATAGATTTCCAATTTTTTTGTTCCACAAAATAAAAAAAAAATTAAATCCATTTTCAGTTAACCATCTTTTATTAAAATTTAAAAATAAATTATTTTTATAACTGTGGTTTAATTCTTTTGGGGGGTATCTGCCAAAATACATTAGGTCAAATTATAAGGTAACCAATTTAAAATCATCAATCAATCTTTAAATAAACATAAACTGGTCAATTATAAAAATTAATTTTCATTGTTCTTTTTTGTAATGTATTTCCTAAAATGAAAAAACCTTTATTAAAAATTTAATATTTTTCTATTGATTAAATTTTCCTTTAGTCCGTTATAAACACATATTAAATTTAAATAAAACAAAATTTAAAATTTTCCCAAAATAAAAAAACCTCAAACCCAATTAAAAACAAAAATCAATAATAATAAAAATTTCCATTTAAAAAAAACAACACAACCATTCCAAAACTGCTTTAATAAAAAATAAAAATTTTCCCCCACTAAAAAAAACAAACCCTTACCAAAAAACATATGAAAAATTAACAACCTTTTTCAAAAAATTTAAAATCCACAAAATTATCAATTTCATTTTAACAAATTAAACACTAAAAAAAACAAAATTTAAAAAAGACAGAAAGATAACTTTTAAAACCCAACTCACACAAGTGAAAATATTAATTAAAAAAATAAAAAAAAAAAGTCACTCAAAATAATCCAATATTTAATTTTATTCTATAAAATTAAAAAATTTGAAACATTCTGTTGAATAAATAACTTCCATAATAAGCAAACCACCAATCAAAAAAAATTAAAGTCAAATGAAAACTTTCCATAAAAAAAAAAAACCCAATAAACCATTAGGAAATCAATAAAAACAAAACCCCTTCAATTCCATTCAAAACATAAAAACAAAAAAATTTAAACAACAAAAACTTCTTGAACATTAACAACAAAACAAAAGCTAACTAACTCCAAAAAAACAATTTTAAATACACCTATAAAAAAAAAAAACACCCTATTTACCCAAAAAAAAAATCAAAAAAAACAAATATACCAAACCAAAAATAAACAAACTTCGAAATATCATAAAATTTTAAACAAAATCAATAAAAACAAACCAAAAATAAGCTAAAAAATTAAAAAAAAAAAACAATCATCTTTTTTATCAAAAAAAAAAAACTCCTTTCCATTTTAAATATAAAACCCCCAAGTTGGCTTTCAGCAAATAAAGAACCTAAGCATTTGGCAACAAAAACTTTCTCCTGAACTTCCCCCTCACTTATTTCATTTTCTTACCTCTTCTTTCTTGCTCCCCCCAACATAAGAGCATCCATAATTTGAGGTCTTGCCTCTACAATGCACGTGTTTGTCTCTGTTTTAATACTATAAATAGGAATAAGGCCGGCCTGAAACCATTTTGGGTTTGGTGTGTGTTAATAAGACCCCCAGCACCGGTGACCGTGTCATTGCCCGTGACCCTGGACTGCCCCCATCCTCTTTCTGGTAATTGGTTTACCAGTTGATAGCAGCAGAAAAATAACCCCTGAAGAGAACAGATAAACTCGGGACTGACTAACGTTAAGAAAGCTTTTTGTAAAAGAGGGAAAAAACATAAAATGTTATCTCAATTTTACAGGGTTTGTTTATTTTAACTTTCTGTCATTTAAGTATCTTTTATCAAATCATGAATCCCTGACCTTTCATTTGTCACTAAATTAATTGGATGACATAAAGCAGAAAATTTTAAGTTATCCTTTAAACAGTACATTAAATGTCATCTTGTGATGAAATTTAAAATTTAAAGCATGGAATCATATTTTTGGGGAAAGATAATTTTGGTTTTTTCACCTCAAAATTGCTGGTTTGAAAGTTATTGTTTCATATTAACATTAGTGAAAGGTTTAAGAAATTTTCAGTTAATACAAGACAACATTAATTTTCAACCTTTATAACAATGCGGGGGTTTTTTTAAAATGTATTTGTTTTACAAAATACTGAACAAAAAAATATTCTTTTACGAAAGGGGGCAGAACAAAAAAAAGTCAAATGAAAAAATGACTGAAATTTACTTTTTTTCTGCTAAATCATTAATTTTTAAACCATTTTTCGTTTTTTCATAAAATTTTGTGGAGAGTTGACTTTTAAACAAACTAGAATTAGATGTATTTCACATTTGCAGGATCAAAACTAACCAGCAAAAAAAAACTCAGCTTTTGTTTTTAAAAAGATGCAATGACAAAAAAATAACAACTCTAACAAGTGAAGGTAAAATTTTGAAAAAAGTGTTTTTGAAAGAAATGGAGCGCAGGGGATTAAAATTCTTTTTAAAGTGCATTTAAAAAAAAAAAAAAGCTTTTTTTTTCCCCCCCCCCCCCCCCCAAAAAAAAATTTTTAAAAAAAATTACCCCACCAAAATTTTTGTTTAAATTAATTAATCTTTTAAAAAATTTTTAGGTAGATCCCCAAGCGAAAATTACCTTTTTTTTTTAATTCTTATTCCCAGAAATTCCTCCCATAAAAGGTGAAAAATCAGCCCTTTTTTACCCTTTTAAATTTTAAATTTATTTTTGTTTCGTCAGGGGAGAGGGGGGGTTATTACCCCAAGCCACAGATCCGGGAAAAAAAGCCCCAATTTTTTTCCCGAAATTTTCCCGTTTAAAAGGATTAAAATTTGAAAAGGGGAAAATTTTTTTAAAAAGAGGGGTTGTTATTATTGGTTTGTTTAAAATTTGGGTTAAAACCCTAAATAAAATAAACCCCCAAAAACTAAAAAACGTTTCCCTTCATTAAAGGTCTGAAAATATTCTTTTAAATCTTCATTTCCCTTTTTTGTTTCCTTTAGGAAACTGCGAAAAAAAAAAATTTCCCCCCCTTAAAGTAAAAAAGCGGTTCCACTTTAAGTTAACCGAGAAAAAACCCCCATCAATCAGCCTTTGATGATTAAAAACCCTTTGATATAATTACCACGCATTTTAAGTTTTTTTGATACCATTACCTCTTTAACATAATTCATCTCAGTGAAATCCTTTGATGAGTTTTATAAAATTTTATTAACAGGGTTTTTTTTGTTTGATTTTTTTTGAGCTTTTTCCCGGGGGAAAAAGGGACCCTTGGGGGAGTTAGGGGATTTAAACAACACAGGGGCACGTTTTTGTTTTTAGTCCATTGGGGTTTTCTTTCAAAATTTTCCTCCCCAAATTTTATAAAAGAAAAAGGGCATTTTAAAAATAAAAAAAGCAACATAATTTTTTTTAACCACTGTTTTTAAAAACGGTGCCAAAATTTAATATGATTTACCCTTTTTTAAATAGGACCCCCAACGAACCAAAAACCAAAGAAACGGCAAAACACCATATTTCCCCCAAAATTTCTCAAATGAAAAATTGCACAAAAAAAAACATTCTAATTTTTAAAAATGCTTGAAAATGATCAAGTGGGGAAATGAACTTGTTTGCAATTTTTCCAATATCTAAAATCTAAAAAATTTCTTTTATTAATTTTAATTTTAACAAATTGAAACATAAAAAACCTAAATTTAATTTCACACCTTTTTCATCATAAAAAAATCCCAGGTTTTTTATAAATAATATCTACAATGCTATTGACTCTTATAAAGTTTCCCAGAGTGCACGGATCAGAAAATAAATAAAATTCAATTATAAAATTTTAAGAAAATCAATCTCTTTTTTTTAAACAACAAATAAAAAAAAAAAAAAAAAAAACCCCCCCTTTTTTTTTCACAAAAACACAAACCAAAAAATTTTTCAAAAAAAAACAAAAAAAAACCCCCCCCAATTCACAACAACTTTTTCTAAAAAAAAATACCAAAACACAAAACAATACCCCATTTAAATTTTTTATATCTTATTTTAAAAAAATTTTAAAATTTTAAAAACATACAAAAACAATAAAAACTTTTTATTTACTTTTTATATTTTTTCCACACTTTTAACTTTTATTTTTGTTTTTTTTTCCCCAAGTTTTAAATGGATGTTCTATTTCCATTCCCCCCTAATTTTTCCCCCCCACAATTCTTTAAATTTGTTATTTGGGCCAACTTTTTCCCTGGGGCCCATTTTGATGCATTAAACCCCCCCCCCCCTTCCAAAATACAAATGTGATTTTCAAAAAAAACATAAAAAAAAATATTATTTTAAACACATTAAACCCTTTTTCCCCTTCTTAAAACCTTTTTACACCCCAATCTTCAAATCCCTTTTTTCCTTTTTTTTTTCAAACTTTTTCGCATCAAAACTTCCAATTTTCTTACATAACAAAAAAAAATTCCCCCTTTAAGTGTTTATACAATAAAGCTCACAAAATTTAAAATTTCCTTTTTTTTAAAAACCCTTTAAAAATTTTTTCCACACCTAAATTTGGGAATTTAAAAATTTCTGCCATATAAAACTCTTGTGAAAAATTGTCAATTATTGATCCTTAAATTAAAAAATTTTACACAAAAAAAAAAACAAAACTATCACCCCAAAAAAACCCTCTTTAAAAAAAATAAAAAAAACAAAAAAAAAAAAACTTTCCAAACTTTTTTAAAATCATTTTTTAAACTACAAAATTTTCCATTAAAAAACCCCACAACAATAAACAAACTTTAATAATAAAACAAACATAAACATAAAACATATAAAAAAAAATCCCCAAGGCAAATGATTGAGCGGGTTTGCATTAAGGGCCAGAAAACTTTTCAAGTTAAAAATCAAAAGTTAACAAATTTTTTGGGAAAAACCTGACTTAGTAGGCAAACTTAAAAACCAGAAATTTATGCCAAATGGGCTTTTAAAAAGAAAAGTAAACAGATGAATGGTCATCCAAATACTATTTTTATTTTGGGTTTAATTTTTATTGTGACTCAAAAAAAACCCCCATTATATTAAAACCAAAAACAAGAAACTTGAACTGGGAAAAGGGAAGTTTTTCTGTAACAAACCCTAAAATAAAATTCTTTTTGGGGAAGAATATGGCCCATGAGCCAATTGAAACTTTGTTTTAAACAGTCCCAATACCTTCCCAAAATGCTCTTTCCCAATTTTGTTTTTTGGGATTTCCAAGTAAAAAAATTGATACAAATCCAAAAACTCCAAAAAAAGATACAGAAATGCAAAAATATTTTTTAAAAAAAATTCACAAAAAGACCGCAAAAAAGTTTAGGAAAATCAATTTGGATAAGGGGAAGGAAACGAAATTGGAAAAAATTTCGGAATCTTTCCCATTCCCGTAATTTGAGGCCAGGAAAACTTTAAGATTTACAAACCTTGAAAAATAAAGTCCTTTTTGTCTTCCTTAAAAAAAAAACCCTCAGCTAATTTTGGAGAAGCTTTTTGATCAACTTGAACAGAAATAATTATCTGGAAGCTGTTTTTTTTTCGGGAAGAAGGAGCAAAGCCTCTGCCAGGAGGAAAATTTAGGGAAAACTTAAAAAACATACAAGAAAAATATTATTTTTTCCCCTTTTAATAATCCTAACACCGTAAATCAAACCCAAATGCTTCACCAGAATGTAGAATCTGTTTTAAAATAAAATTCAAAAAATTAGGGGAAAAAAGATGTTTTTTGAACCCATATACTCCAAATGACACCAAAAATTTCTAAAACCCAAAATTTTTCAACAGTTTATCTCAGATGAAAGTTGTTTTGTTTTTGATACCTTTAAAAGCTGAAAAGAAACAAAAAAAATAAATTTACACCAGGGCTGTAAAGCAAAGCACACTGGGTTGATCTAGGGATTTTAACCATCTGACTTTTTAGGGCCCGCAGTTTTCGCTTTTAACTTTTGGGCTTTCAGTACATGTCATCTTTTCAAACTGTGTAAGTGTAAATTCATAAATACTCTTTTCACCCAAATTTTTCAGATTTTCTTGCTCCAAACCTAAGAGGAGGGGTTTAAAAGAAACTGAAATTAGCTAGGAAAACGAATATTCCCACCCCCAAAAGCTTTAATTAAAACACACTTTTTTGGAACATAAAAAAACCCCTTTTAGTTTTCCATTAAAATCCTAAAAAAAATATTTTTTTTAAAAGACTCCCTTTTTGCTTTTTCCCTTCCCAAAATAATTTTTTTTTTGTTTTATTTTGACAGTTTTTAAAAATTTAAACATTATTTTTTTAAACTCATTTTTGCTTTTTTCTTTGACATTTTGCAAAATTTCAATCCTTCAAGTTTTTCTAAATTTTTTAATTTTCAATACAAATTCTAGCTTTGTATAGTATTTCAAAAAAAAATTTGGTGTAGGGCCCAAAGTCCTTTAAAACAATGGAGCAAATTTTAGCATCTAGGTGAAGGGCTGCAGCTTTGCCTCCCATTTTTCCTCAAAAAATTTGGTCACCCTGTAGTATGAAAAATTTTTAAGTTTATTACAGTATTTCCTAATTCAATTTTTTTTTTTACTTGCAAATTATTTTTTAAAATTAGAAAAACTAAAATTTGTTTGTCCCTCTGTTTTCCACCCAGCCCACCCATTTCCCAGACCAAAAAAAACAGCCTGATTGATTATTTTTTTGGGTCAAATATAATCAAATTTGTAAAGTTCAAATGGCATGAATATTTTTTGCAATAGACTATATCCATTTGTACCCTTTTTTAAACCTTTTTTTCCCTAAAAATAAAGTATAAAATAACTAAAGAGAATCCCCCGGCGGGTTTTTGTACCGACACAACACGGAGCTTGGGTCTGGTTTAAAAGTAAAACGCTTCCTGTTCGGGTCAATGGAATTTGGTCTTGGGAGTTTTAAGGGTATGCCAATTTCACTGCCCCACTGTTTTTTTCTTGGTCTCTCTCCGTGAGGGAAAAAAGAACATAAGGAAGGCTAGGGAGAATATTGTGCACCATCTCTGGGCTCCCTAGCACATTTCAGAAGCTGCCCTTGGAAATGTTTTAAAAACCAGTCACGCAGGCTAAAACACACAACACGGTCCTTTGATGCCCTTGGTGCGTCTCAATATTCAAACCATAGATAATGGCATTCACTGCACACCCAGGTCTGACTTCTTTTCTGTCTTTTGAGGTGCACATGGCCGCATGCTGTGCTTTTGTACTTGCTTGGTAAACAATGAGAGCAACAGTGACAAAGCGACCATGAATTGTATCTGGACACCAGAAAACCCAGGGAAGATGAGTCTGTGTCTTTTGATAATGTTATTCCTAAAACATCATTGGGGTATTGACATGTAGGAACTCCATTCCTAACATACAGAAAATGTATTTGCACAGAAAAAAAACTCCTATGACCCCTCACTGCATCACCCCAGATATCATCCAACTATGATGTGGAGAAATTATTTACAGCAAGGCAGATGGTGTCATGTCTGGGAACCAGGGTTGCCCCATGGTCAGATTGGCTTGTTTTGTCCCTTTGAAATGAAATAAGCAGTAAGCAAACCAAGCAGGAAGTGAGAATAAGATTGACTGAGTGAATCATTTGGAGCATGTTGCCTGTATGATCTGTGTCTATTTGAAGTGTAGATGCCTTAATTTAAGCCCAACCTCAGTTAATGTCAGCATAAAACTGAAACTTTTTCAAAGTATACCCCCACCCTCAGCAGTCAGGCTGTCTGGCATCATTTTTCTCTAAGATCATTTTTGAAGTATTGCACTCTTGCATGGTTGTTTTTTTAAACCCAATCATAACCTCAAGCTGTACAAAGTCATGCACAAAAACCTAAAATACAGAGCTTATTTCTGCAGAACCTGTGGGCACACAAACTTTTAGTTACATCACAAGGGTTGTAAATATTTTATTAAAATATTTTGCTATTTTTTCGTATGGAAGTCAGGGAGATGATCAAATTCTTGATGTCTGGAAGTTTTCAGTGCACAGGTTGCAGTTTATTGCAAATATCTCTTGTAAAGGGAAATGTGAAATGTATAGAAGACAAACCCACATCTCAAAATTTTAACATAAAAAGTTAAATTTGAGTAGACACATGTTATCATTTTAACCACTTTAATTCTAAAATATGCTTATTATATTGGCCTTCCCAAAAAAAAGAGAAGAGGGGCACTTTTTGGTGCCAATTGCCAATATTATGTATGGAACACTAAACTGTCCTTTCAATAAATGAAACCATAGCCAAAAAGAAGTAAATTAAAAAAACCCAAAAGTTCCACATTCAATTTGATAAAGTGAACACTCATAATAATTTTCCAGTTAATGGGAGAAAGTCAGAAGAACCGAGTCTGAATGTGTTAACATGGGGACCTAACAAATGGAACCCTACTAAATGATTCAGAACACTTGGTCTGCAGGTGATTGTGCACTATTTAGAATAACCTCTTTAGACAAGAATGTTAAGTGCAAATGATAAAGTTTTTGGCAGCAAAGATATCATCCAAGTCAAAGATGCAATGTTGTAGTTCTGAACAGCACTGTTATTCAGATGACCTATGTCTCAAAACAAATGTGACACAGATACATTAAATTAGCTAATCAAGTAGTTATTGCAAAACTCTTGTTTTTTTTACATATTCAGTTCATGTTTTTACATCCTTTTTTAGACAGGCATGGTGTTGATGGTTAGTTCTTCTACTTTATTTTATTTACAGGTACTTCAGCTGCACTAAAGTAATGTGGGCTGGCAAAATGTTACCCAAAAGGGATACTGTTTGTTATTCGATTTTTATGAGTCTCCCTGCAGTTCCTCCAAAAAACCCCAAACAAGTAACGTCAAGGTTATGATTCAAGTTTTGGTTTGGGAAGGGCAATCTGCAGTCAAAAACCTCTTTTAGCTCATTTGGTTTAGATAAAAAGGAAAAATTATGCTAGTAAGAATCAACAAAACCAAGATAATGTCTTTATTTTTATTTTTGGATTGTCATTTTATAATGTACCCATGGTAAGATAAATATAGAACAATAAAACTTTATTCATATTTGGGTATTGAAAGCCTAACTCAGTGTGTTTGTTCAAATGAACCTGCTGTGTTAAATCAATCCAGAAAAAGACCATGCATATTTTAAGAAAATTTTTGTAAGAAAAATATTTGTATTCTTTAAGTATTTTTAGAGTACATAATTTAAAAAGGAAAAATTTTTAGGTCAGTGAGAAAAGAATATTGAGAGGAATGTTTATGAACTGTGCTTTTCAAGATTAAAATTGCAGCTGTTGTTCATTAAAGCAGGCTGGGCTAACTAAAAATACAAGGTTATTTGCAGCAGCAGCCTGGAGGACGAGCTCCACTGGGACAGAATGATAAACACACACTTTGCATACACACGACTGCTTCAATCACTGATGGGATTCGTGGTGGACTAGGCAGCTAGATTATTTTGTACAATCAGGCAAGATTTAATTCTCATATTTGAAGTTGAAAATAAAACAATGTTATCCTTGGGGTATTATTTTAGCCTAATCAAGTTTAATTGTTGTAATGAAAAAAGTAAATATGCTCCACTATAATACTTGCATGACTTTATTTTTTTTACTGAGAATAAGAAAAGAAACAGCTTTAGTCACCATAGCCTCAATGCACAACATGTGGAGATAAAGGATGTTCATGAATATTGTGGAGCTGAAAGTGTGTGAAAATGATTTGCTGTGCCATGTTGCAGATCAACAAAATCATTCAATAACTGACTATTCACGTCAATTTTGCAATTTTAAATAACTAAAAAAGTTTAAAATATTTTTTTCTTTAGGTATTAGTATGGCAAATGTCATTGACCTCTTTTTAAACCAGTTGGATCCCTGTTGCAGTGCAAGAACATCATCCAAGCATGTTTTTGTGTTTTTCTGAAGGAAAGCACTTTGAACTGCTTTGATGCTAAAATGTGCCTCAAATGAACTTGATTGATGATTGATTTTGTTAAGAGAAAGAGTTAGCAGCGGAGACAAGAACATTAACAATATGTGTCCATTGAAAAGCAGCTTGTATGAAGGGTTTAGCAGATACTAGTTGCACCGGGTGTTTGCTGATTACTGCGGGCTAGTCTGAAGGAGTTGAGGGGAAATAATGGGTGGAGGGGGCTGCTCTGTAATCCAGAAGCTTGGAAACGTTAACCTCTGAGGAGGAACTTTGTCTTTCAAAGGCAACCCTCAGACCCTCCAAGAGTTTTGCACAGGTGAATGGTTGCCATGGGAGATCCATGGATTTCTCAACCATGAAATCTCAAGGATTTCTCAAGGATTTCATGCATGGATTTCTAAACCCATGCATGAAAGAATCAAAAGCAACTTTATGTTTATGTTTTTGATGAGGGAATAACAACATGATGTAAAGCTCAAGAAGTTGATTTTGGATATTCTGTGCCTTAACATATTGTTTTTTCTTGGTGTTTTGTGTTTTGTAGTGATTTTCTGTATGACTTTTTCCTTTATTTTGCTGCAAAGCCCTTTGAATGACGGTGAGTGAATAGTGCTACACAAATAAGTCATCTTGCCTTCACTGAGCATCATTGTGCTCGGGTATGCTGAAGCACATCTACACTTTTATGATCCCTGCTTAGTTAGGAGGGAGTAAGCGGGTTTTTCATATTTAAAAGATTCATGGTGAGTGACATGGGCTAAATAGCTCCTGCTTAAATCTGCCTCTCCCAAAATGATTGTTGACTGCAGGATTTAAATATTATATCACATATTGGACCTCCAAGGGCAGCATCTGAGATTGCGGTTGCGTTAATTGCAAAAAAACATCACACAAGCTTTGTGATCTGGACGTTATATTTTATCATTAATGAGCCAGAGAGAAAAGAAACCATTATGTTGCGTCGCAGATATAAACTAGAGGCTACACATTAAAATTTGAGTATTTGAATTAAAAGTTGATTTTTTTATTGAAATGAAAGCTTTTTATTTTTCATGACTAAATGCTCCATATTTAATTAGAAATATAAAAATTTTATTCAGGTGATGTTCTGTTTTTTTACACAGAACAGGTTATATAGATTTCATTTTTAAAAGAAAAGAACTATACAAAACCTTTAAACAAAAAAAACCCTATATAATCCTCTAGGAGTAACTAAACACAATCAGGACAAATAGGTTCCAACGGAGAAAAAAAAATTATTCTTTTTTTCTGGTAACTCTGAAAGCATCATACATCACATGTGAAGCTCTTGGAATATCACAGAGCCATATTTGTGTCACTGGATATAAAAATGTATTCCCGTTTTTAAAATCAAAACTGCTTTCTTCCAAGAAACAAAAAAATGTTATTTTGTCATGATTATCATGATTGTATCATAAAAAGTCCTGTCACTAAGGTTGGTGATCATACATCTGATGTGCTAAACAGCAAAAACAAAAGTATGAAAAGGGAACAGAGAGAGGGATTGTAATGAAAGGGGACACACACTGCAAAGCAAGCAAGAAAAGGGAAAAAACATTCAAAACCTCTTACTAAGAGTAATGCACAGAGGCACTGAAGCACAAGAGGCCCTTTATGACAGCAGGTATTTATTTTGGCTGCTAGACTGTAGCATAATGCACTTATCTGTAACATCACATGTTTAATGTTGATATAATTCAACAGGTTTTGGTAAAAAATTGGCATATCACCATATCCCCTCTTTGTAAACTTGAGAATCTGGCCCTTTAAAAGATCCAGAAAATTCATTGTTTGAAGTGGAGTTACTGAGACAGACATCTAAATGAATGCAATGCCTGTAACATTCGTACACATAGAAAATAAATTTTAAATTTTCTATATAAAAAAATAAGAAAATTGTTTAGTGAAATAAAATTGTTTAATCCAACAGAGCCAATAGAAAGGCATTACTGACAGGGCCGGCTGTAATAAGTTTAAAACCACCAACAGTTTTTAAAATGTTAGTTTTCACGCATTCGTTTTCTCATAAGGTTTCAGAAGCATTAAACATTGTTTGAATCCATTTAAGCTAGTTTACATTTTGAGAGCAAATTTAAGTTTGGATTTAGATAAAAAAAAACATGTTTCCTCTGATTTGAGGCATCCAACGCAATACATAATATTAACCTTTGTTTAAAATTGTGCACCTTTGCCAAAGGGGAAATTTTTTA
>JAVYJU010000093.1:0-20087 GCA_033032245.1 Poecilia picta | reverse complement strand
AAAATGAGCATCAGTCAAGACTTTTTACACATGTAAATCTATTTAGTTGCGGGGTTTTACTAAATAATTTTTTGGGACTCCAAATATTTTTTTTTTAAATAATCTGAAGTAAGTAATCTTTGTTAACTTTTCCAGGTCCCCAGGTTTCTGGCACCTTTCTTTTGGGGTCTTAAGCTAAATACTTGGGAAACCCCCTTTTTTGACAACCTTCAAAAGATGTTCTACTACAGCACTTGAATTTTTTCTGCATTAGTTTGACAGTCTGAAAAGAAATTTTGTCTTGGAAACATTGGGGAAACCCAAATTTTTAAAACAGGGAAACCCAAAACCCAAAATCTCAGTAAAAAAAAATCCCAAAAAAAAACGTTTTCGTAGCGCAGACATGGACGTAAATCCCAGAAGGTTTGGGGATCTTGGAAAAGTCTAGAAATGCCAAAACCCCCCCTCCCCCCCCCCCAAAAAAAAACAAAACAATTAAATTAAAATTTAAATAATATTTTCGTAAAAAAAGCAAAAGAAATAATGAAAAAAATTTAAATTTGCAATTTTTTCTAAAAAAATAAGTATGAATTTTTAGGCCTCCCCCACCATTGTTGTAACAATGGTTCAGTCCAACTTGTAGGAGGAGCAACAGCTGAGCTGCAAACATACAGGCTCCTATAGACGCTGAATCGACAAGCTAGCTGTTAGCTGTGGCTTTGCAGCACTAACAAAAAACCCTCCAGTGAGTTAATACTTAAAGAAAAAGACATGTAACACATTTTATTTACTTTCACTGCTCAATAAGAAGAAACACATTAACAAAAAAATCGGACCGCAATTCATTATTTTATTACTTTGGCTGAATCATGATAAACTGCCACCTTAGCAAAACTGCTACATTGTTTTCATAGCCTTTAGCATTTTTTTTCGTCAAAGGTAGCAAACATTTCAGTGGCCCACTGCTCTGTGTGTGGGAGACAAGGACAGAAGACAGAACAGATAGGAAAAAACAGAAAGTTATGCTTTTATTACTCACCTTCTTCAAGAGTCTTAAAACCACTAAATAAAATTAGAATATTTTTCTATATAAAACCTATAACGGTTAAGTTATGATACTTCCCAGATATTCTCTGAAGGGTTCTTTCAGATGAAATCTTTACTTGTTGATATCCTGCTCATTAAAAGTTGTGGTTTCATGGATTTAGAAGATATCTGGACTATAAACTTCAATATGTTTTTGCACAAATGTCTGAAATGTCCAGTTTCAGTGTCATAGTTATCCACTAAAAGGTTTTGCAAGTGTGTGTTGAACCATTTCATTGAGTTTTTCTTTTTCTATACATTAAGATGATGCTGAGCTTGTTTACATGTAAGGCAGGCAACTGGGATTGGATTACTTGGACACATTTTAGTACTGCATGTAAATACATTTTAGTACTGCATGTAAATACATTTTAGTACTGCATGTAAATTGGCATTGCTAGGGTAGACTACTTGGATTAGCCGGGATGATGTTACTACCAGATTTTAAATGTGATGTTCAAGGATTAATAACATTTATAATGCTCTTTATAGATGCCTGTGATCTGACGCTGGATGAAAACACTGCAGGTCAAAGAATCACTTTGACCCAAGACAATAAACAAGCACATTTTCATCAAGAGAAGCAACATTATCCTGACCATCCAGACAGATTTGATTGTTCACAGGTTCTTTGTAAAGAGGGACTGACAGAACGCCATTACTGGGAAGTTGAGTTTCACCTTTTATCAGACGGTGAGGTGGGAGTGGCATATAAAAGTATCTCCCGGAGTGGAGACTCTGGTTCTGAGTTTTCTTTAGGACAGAATGAGAAATCTTGGTCCTGGTCCATAGATGGAACTTTTTCACACAGTGGTTCCACTGAATGGTTTTTGACTGAGTTTAAAACACTGAGCCTTGGAGTGTATTTGGATTGGCCAGCAGGTATTTTGTCCTTCTTTGAAGTTTCTCCAGATGAATTGACTCACCTGTACACCGTACGCACAACTTTTACTGAACCACTTTATCCTGGTTTTGGTCTAACTTATGGATCAATGTGCATAAAAGAAACAGAAATGGAGTAAAGAATTAACTAAATAAGGTTGCTGTGAGGGATCGGGTCGCGGGGGCAGCAGCTTCAGAAGGGAGGCCCAGACTTCCCTCTCCCCAGCCACTTCTTCCAGCTCCTCCGGGGGAACCCCAAGGCGTTCCCAGGCCAGCCGAGAGACATAGTCCCTCCAGCGTGTCCTGGGTCTTCCTCGGGGCCTCCTCCCGGTGGGACGTGCCCGGAACACCTCACCAGGGAGGCGTCCAGGAGGCATCCTGACCAGATCATGGACAGAAATTAGATCGGGTCGCCCCCGCAACCCGATCCCGGATAAGCGGAAGAAAATGGATGGATGGATGGAGGTTGCTGTGAGGCATAGACAATGGATTAAACAACGCGGCACAAGAATGCTTTTATTCAGCTTCTACAACCGCTAGGTCACCTTGAACAACTGGTGTCCAGCCGCACTGTGCGGGAGTGAGCTGTACGTACAGGACCATGATTGCCAGAGCATAGACACTCCTCCTGACTCTCACTGGTTGCTTTGGTTTGGGAATTGTGTATTTTTCTAGATGCTATTAGGGGGCACAGGAAAGAGGCAGTGGAACTTGATTTTTTCACAGATTAGCTCTCATTTTCTACTTTCAGGATATAATAAGATTTTTAAACAATATGAAAAATAATAATATAATATTCCATCTGACTGCCATCACCACGTTCATTCACTATTATTCAGCTAGAACAAAAGGAGGAGGTCAGCGCTGCAACAAGATGGCCACGTAGAAACAGGCTCCTCCATGTCGGTAATTAAAACTTCCCCCTTGCCTAACTCAGATTAATTATCAAAACCTCAACTTAAACCACTTAAAGGGGGAAGATGCCGAAAATTAACAAGACCGAAAAGAAACCGTCTAAAACACAAGATATTGGCGAACAGTCGGGAGACGGTAGTGAGGACGAGGCTAATGCTACCACGAGGAAAGCTAGCGTTAGCTTACAACAACACGTCTTACTGGAGAGTATCAAGACGCTTTCTGACGACTTAAAAGAGTTTAAAAACGAGATGAAGCAAGATATAGAAAAACTCAAAGAAGATGTAAAGGCAACAATGAAGGAAGATTTCAACAGATTCAGGGAGGAAATGATGCGCGAACTGCAGAACCAGAAGGGCAGCATCACCGAGGCGCAGACCCGGATAGCTGACCTGGAGGCTGCGTGCTTGGAAATGAAAGACGCGCTGGTTGAGACATTACAAAGGAACAGAGCTATGAACGACAAACTTGTGGATTTGGAGAGCCGAAGTCGGAGAAATAATCTTCGTATCTATGGAGTTCCGGAAGGTAAAGAAGGTAGATCGGTCTCAGAGTTTGTCACCGACCTGCTGATCAAGCAGCTGAAGCTACCAGATGGAAGTGAACTACGGATTCAGCGGGCACACCGAGCTCTGGCCCCCAGACCGCCTCCCAACGCGGCCCCGAGATCTATAATTGTGAATTTCTTGCAATTCGATATAAAAGAAATGGTTCTAAGGAAAGCCTGGGAACAGAAAGTGGAGATGGAGGGCAAGCGCCTTTACTTTGATCATGAGTATGCTTCGGAGGTCATAGAAAAACGTAAAGCATATGGCCCATTAAAAGCAGTCTTGAAGCAGAAAGGCATCAGATCCCAGACGCCGTTCACAAAGATGAGAATCTTCTGGGACTCTGGAGTTCGGACCTACGAGAACGCAGACGAAGCAGCGTCAGACGTGATCAAGAGAGGCTTCGGGTTGATTTGGAAACCGAGAGAGAACAAGTTAAAAGTGACCAAGGAGAGGCTGGACTCGCTATTACCATGGAAACGGATCAACACCAATGCAGGACAACGCGCGAGGGAGAAGCTCACAGAGTTCAGACATGAGGACCAGTAACTCTGAACCTTGAATCGGATCAGGTTTGCTTTACTATTAAAAAACATTTCAGGTAATGTAAGGGCGAGTTAAGAGTTGAGTGACTTTACCAGCTGGTTTTAATCCTGTCTTGGATACCAATCTCCCCTCTGTTACTAGAGTTATTTGTTATAGGTCTTGTGATAGATATTTAACCAAAATACCAAATGGAGTAAATGTTGTAGCGTTTACCAAATGTTGGACTTGTCTAGTACAAGTAGACCTCTGTCTACTGCTAGAGAGGGCCCCCACCCCAGGGTGGTATTTTGCCCTCACCCCACCAGCAGGGACTCTGAGGGATGTCTTTGCACATCTCTACCTTTGGAAGTTTCTGTTCTATTTGTTTATCTGTGTTCTAATAGCTTGTTCAGCTATTTGTTGGGGACTCTTTTTCTAAAATCACATGACTTTAAGAAACTAAATAATGGCTGCTAATATCAAGATGGTTTCCTTGAATGTGAATGGTTTAAATAACCCTATAAAACGTAAAAAAATTCTAACTAAAATGCGAAAAGAGAAAGCACAGTTAATCTATTTACAGGAGACGCACCTGTCTAAACCTGAACATAAAAAACTTAAAGGCTTTGGCTACTCAAATATATTTTACAGCTCTTTCAGACATGGAAACAAAAGAGGAGTTTCAATTCTAATTCATGACTCAGTAAAATTTGATTGTAGCTATGATCTGTCAGACAAAGAAGGGAGGTACGTGATAGTGAAGGGGACTCTTGACAATGTAAAGGTAACACTGGTCAATGTTTACAATCCCCCAAATAGTAAAATACAATTCCTTAATAACCTCCTCAATAAAATAATTATGGAATCAGAGGGAATGTTGATCTGGGGAGGGGATTTCAATATGGTATTAAACACAAAACTCGATACAACAAACAGTAAAAAACAACAAAATTCAACTACAAAAAAATTTAAAATGGCACTTGAAGAGTTTGGATTTGTTGATGTCTGGAGGGAATTAAACCCCAGTATAAAAGATTATACCCATTACTCCGCGCCTAATAAAAGTTATTCCAGAATTGATTACTTTTTCATGGATAAATGTGATGTATATAAGGTGAAGGAATGTAAAATAGAAGAAACAAGTATATCTGACCATTCGTCACTTACATTAAAACTAAATTTATCCTCCGAAAAACGCAAAACAGCATGGCGATTAAATGTAGGCTTGTTGAACTCCAAAACAATCAAAGCTGAAATTTCCCATGATATAAAAACCTACATAGAAGAGAATGATGATGGACAGGTCAACCCGGTGATATTATGGGACGCACTCAAGGCTGTATTAAGAGGAAAATTGATTTCAAAAACTGCGGCCTTTAAGAAATCCAGAATGGAAGCCTATGAAAAAGAAAGAGCTCAACTAATAGATCTAGAAAAACAACATAAACTAATCCAAAATCCCAACCTGTTTATAAAAATAAAAGAACTAAGAAACAACATTGATAAAATGCTTACATATGAAATCGAGAAGAAATCAAAGTTTATTAAACAATCGTATCATGAGGTGGGATCTAAAGGAACAAAACTGTTGGCAAAGAAATTGAAAAAGCAACAGTCAGAGAGAAATATATATAAATTAAAGGACGATGAAACAAATCAAATGATACATGACCCAGCAACCATTGAGGACAGGTTTAGGACATACTACCAGAGATTATACAGTCAACCCTCCTCTGCTACAGATGGACAGATAGAAACCTTCTTGGAGTCACTGGACCTGCCCTCAATCGGAGAAACTCAAAATAAACATCTCACTTCCTATATAACAAAAATAGAAATACAAAAGGCAATTAATAGGTTAAAAAATGGTAAAACACCAGGAAGTGATGGATTGCCATCTGAGTGGTACAAATCCTTTAGTGAAGATTTTCTTCCATTACTAGAAAAATCATTTAATTATACATTGGAACATGCAGTGCTTCCGCCATCCTGGAGAGAAGCGATTATAACAGTCATTCCAAAAAAGAGGAGGAGTGAAACATGCTCTGATTATAGACCTATATCTATTCTAAACATGGATTATAAAATTTATACCTCTATTTTAGCAAAACGATTTGAGCAATTCATTGGAGATATCATAGACGAGGACCAGACAGGATTTATTAAAGGTCGCCAAACTCGAGATAACATCAGGAGGGCACTTCACATAATAGATCATATTCAAAATAAAAAAATAACAGCTATCTTAATTGGTCTCGATGCAGAGAAAGCTTTTGACAGCGTAGGCTGGAACTTCTTATATAAAGCACTTGAAAAATTCGGTTTTAATGAAAGAGCTGTACAGTGTGTGAGGACTTTATACCAATCACCAGTGGCCAGAATCAAGATTAATGGAAATCTAACTGACAATATAAAACTAGAACGTTCTAACGTCAGGGTTGCTGTTTATCACCAACTTTATTTGCAATTTATATTGAACCACTGGCACAACATATAAGACAACATAAGGATCTTAAGGGGATTGATATACATAATGAGTCTCATACAATAGGTCTGTTTGCAGATGATGTAATTTGCTATTTATCAGACCCTGAAAACTCGCTGCCTTGTCTAATTAACCAGTTAGAGATATTTGGCTTTTACTCAGGATACAAATTAAATTTGAAAAAGACACAGGTTTTGACATTTGGTTATACTCCATCTGAAACGATACGTAGAGAATATAACTTAAATTGGAGCTCTACTACGATGACATACCTAGGAATACAATTAACGAAAGACATAGGTGATCTATATAAAGCTAACTTTACTAAAATGGATCAAGAAATTAGGACGGATATTAGAAGGTGGGATGTCCTAACACTAGACTTTAGCTCCAGAATTGAAGCGATAAAAATGAACGTGTTACCAAGGTTATTGTACCTCTTCTTGGCATTGCCTATAGAAATCCGGATAGACAGTTTAAAACATGGAACCAGATTATTTCTAGATTCATATGGAACGCTAAAAAACCCAGAATAAAATTTGAAACTTTACAACTACCAAAAGAGAAAGGAGGTATGGCGTTACCTGACTTTAGAAAATATTATCATGCTGCCCAAATAGCTCCCATAATAAATATAAGCGACAAAAATTATGAAGCGAAATGGAAAAACATTGAACAAAAAGTCAATGGAAGAGAATTGCGAAGTATTATTGGAGATATAGAGACTATTAAGAATATACTTAAGAAGGTTAATGCTATTACTAGGTTTTCACTGGGTAAATGGTTATATATAATCCGAAAATACAAATTAGAGAAACAATTATGTTTGATCCAGTGGCCAGCCTACAATAAATATTTTAGTCAGGACCCACAATTTAAACAATGGCTAGAAAGAGACTTAACAGCATTATGCGTAGCCCTTAAAGATGGACACTTTAAAAGTTTCCATGAACTACAGCAAGAGTTTGCTCTAAGAACTCAAGATCATTTTAGATACTTACAACTAAGGGACTTTTACAACAAAGAAATAAGACAAAAAATAGACCCAAATGAAAATGGGATTGTCAAAATGCTGATAGAGACCTATAAGGGTAAAAAACATAGAATAGTGTCTTTACTCTATAAATATTTGTTAGAAAATATAGGCACTAATACATTGAATATTAAAACAAAATGGGAGGGGGAATTTGGTATTCAGCTAACTGAAGATGGCTGGCTCAATATTTGGAAGACCCAAATTACAACATCCTCTTCCAGAATTTGGAGAGAACATTGTTGGAAAAATATAATTAGATTTTTTAGAACACCCCAAATTACTAGTAAATTCAAATCTAGAGATCAACCATGTTGGAGAGATTGTGGAGCTCTTAATGTTAATCACACGCATATTTTCTGGCTTTGCCCTAGAATTACACAGTTCTGGAACAAAATACATAATAAGATTGTAACGATTTTGGGTTACTCAATACCCAAATCTGGCCTGGTCTTATATCTTGGTTATTTGGACAATGCTGTACTTGATTATGATTGTTATTTGTTAAAAATTCTGTTGGTGGCAGCCAAAAAGGTCATAACCAGGAAGTGGTGCAAACCTGAACCTCCTACCACAAAGGAATGGACACAGACTGTGAACTCATTATTTGAGATGGAGATTCTAACATATAGACTGAGGACACAGGAACAGCAATGCATGGACAAATGGGAAAAATGGACAAACTTCACATCGAGACAGGACTAATTTTGGATAGGAATGGTCCCCTTGTGTTTTTTATGTTGTGTTACAAAAAAGAGTCCCCCCTGAAGTGATTTTTGTTTTTGTTGTTCTGTATTTTTTGTTTTTTATATTTTCTATTGTCCCTATTGTTTTGTAGTTGCTGTTGTTTTTGTTTTTTTGATTCTGTTCTAGAAACATTAACAAAAATAAAAATAAAGTTATAAAAAAAAAAAGAACAAAAGGAGGAAAAAATTGAGTCAAATTTTCCTTTTTGTAAAAAGAGAGAGCCAGGACATAATGCCAGTGAAATATCTAAACAATGCTTCAGTAGTCTATTCATTAACCTGTTTAACATGTGTATTCCAAATGTTAAACCTTTCACTTAAGAAAAACCTATCTCACTTTATTCTTTAAAACGGCAGCATACATTAGAAGTTGTACATACAGCAGCGTTAGATAAACGCAACTCTAACAATTTGTTCTTCTCACCCGATTTTGTAACACATGTGAGAGGCAGTCTGTACTGCCATCTAGTGGTCAGAGTCGACAAGCCAAAACCACAGAATGACCTATTGTGATTGTACCATACTGGTTTTTACCTGGGAGTACATAATAAAAATTATTTTCTTATTAACTTAGATGTGTAATCAAAACATCTCAGCTCAATGTGTGGAGACAGGGTTTGAGTGAGATCTTTTCAGAAACTGAACAGACATTAGTGATTTTCAAGAGACTAATCATTACAAATAACTTCTTTGCTGTGTCATTAATATTTTCTCTACTGACCTTTCGTCCTCTAAGAAGTTAGAATCAGTTTCAGCAACATTAATACCACATTTGCATTGGTTGAATTTATGTATCTGGCAGCTTTAGAGTAAACTCCAACTTACTGTGATGTCTACTGGCCTTTTAGTTGTCCCAGTGCAAAGGGGAGTTTGCAGAGTTGGTCTTAAACTAACCCCTGCAACTTAATTTTAAACATTTGTAAAATGTGCAAAATGCAACAAAGTTGCATGCCAAAATAGATACATTCATGCACTTACTTATGTTTCAGTATTAAAAATCTACATGGGGAGGATTAAATGACTAAAAGAAACATCAAATCCCTGATCAGCTGGGCGAGGAGAAGCAAAACTATGGGTTTTATGATGCTTTTTTTTGCAGCATAACTATGCTTCTTTACTAAAGTTTTTTTTTTTCAGAATGCTTAAACCTATGTGCGTGCCTTTTAAAGTTTCCTTCCAAGCCCAAAATTACATTTATAAAATAATAAAGGTTGACTAAACAGTAACCAGGGGACATGCTCTGGCTCCATGCAGCTCAAGATTCCTTGATGTTTTAGCTATTTTTTTCTTTTTCTGCTCCCTGCCTTGTAACAATCTATAGTCCCAGGTCAGCTACAATTATATATTCTGCATATAAGGACTAAATTAGGCAGGCACCCACTTTCAGATGGCCTTCTTGTCCTGATATACTATTGTCTTGTGAAGTACTGAGAGCTCTAGAATTTACTGTGATGTCTGATTTAGACCACATGAATATTTATATCTGTATGTTTGTCTAATTTTTGTCTGAGGTTTCCACATAAGCTTTGTTTTCCTTTGCTCCATACCTTTGGTGTGTACAGTTTAGTTTCTTTAAGGATCCCCATTATCCTCTTCCATGGTAGAGACTATTATGCCTGGGGTCCACATCACAAGCATATCTGAAACATAGCACCTTAACTGTTTTCTGCAGTCAAGGTGAAACAATATTCTCATCAAAGCCTTTTTTTAAAGATTTTATTTGAAAAAGTTGAGTTAAATATTTTCCAACATGTATGTTCTGAGATGGAGATTAAAACAATCACAACTGTTCAGGACTGTTTATCATTTTTCAGTTTAAAGTCTGAAAGGAGAAGCTGTTGTGTGTGTGACATACTGTTCCTACTGGACACATCTGAAAGGCTTTAGTTGTAAAACAACCTATCGACTACCACACATTTCCTCTAAGTCGGGGATCAGCTACTATGAAATTGTCATAAATTATGTCTTTGATTGTTGTCCCAATTTTCTTTCTCATTGTACAAAATTGGGATTTATGCTGCTAATTTAGATTAAATATGTGTGTATTCTCTTTTTATGTTGCTTGTGCAAGTTGATTTCTGACTCCAAGAACTGCAGAAAACCAACAGCTATTCCTGGCTCTGAAAATATTAGATTATTCAAATACAATGAAAACACTCATTCATTCCAGGACAAGTCCAGGACAAATTTACATGTAAGAAGATGATGTAACCGTTTTGGGTCAAATGTTTTATCTGCAGGATTAGCTCCCTTACAATTATACAGCAGAAACCTAATGTAATATGGAGAGGTAATATTTATAAACATTTTCAGAAAAAAGATCTATATTTCTATTTTTTTATTTATTTTGTTTTATGAATGGCAGCACAATTAATTGTGTTTTCTATTCAGAAGTCTATTGGCTGACAGGTCACCCAGTACGATTAATCGGGCCGTCTTGGTGCTCCGGAAGAGTTTAAATTTACTACAGTTATGCATGGGGAACGGCGTGCGATAATGGCTGGGACATGAATGATGCCCAGGTGAGTTGTGGTACAGCACTGGCTGCTCCTCACTCTGCCTACTTTGGAAAAGGAATGGATAAAATCTGGGTTGATAACGTGAGCTGTACAGGGAGGGAAACGTACCTAACTGAATGTCCATTTAGTGGATTTCAAGCATACAGCTGCAGTCACAATCAGGAAGCAGGTGTCATCTGTTCAGGTAAGGACGGCTCTCAATTGTTATTTTGCCATGCTTTAGACATCCACAGACCACAGTTTTTGACTGAAACTTATACATTTTGTCCAATTCTAGTTTGATTTTAAATATAGTAAGAGAGGTATTGACTTACAGTTGTGGTTAGCCATTTAAAAAAAAAAGACAATTCAAATACCGTAGTTCTTTTCAGCAAGTTTCCAAGATTTTATCCAGTGCTGAGCAGGGAAGAAGTTGACACTTCTGATGTTTTATGAAGGTATTCTTGGAAAAAGGAAAATATTCCTGCATAATAAGACTTTCTGATCAAATGGAAGGATCAAACACTTCTTCCTGGCTTGTATTATTGTCAGAATATATAAAAAATTGTGGTAAATGATTAGACTTCTTTAATCTATTTCTCATTTTATAAACCCTTTTTGTGATTAACATAAGTAATTGCCGGGGATCTGTCCACTGTATAATTATACTCACACACATTTTCCAAGTTGTTTCCAGCTTTTAAATATCCCACATAATTATGTTCTCTGTTGTTTAGCTGCTATGATAAGATTTGTCGGACCCAACAGGTGCTCTGGAAGAGCTGAAATCTACAACAATGGATCCTGGGGAACATTCTGCAATGTGAGCAAAGGCTTAAATGACGGCAGAGTATTATGCAGACAGCTGGGTTGTGGTACAGCACTGGGTCTCCTTCACTTTGGAGGGGGAGCAGGGTAAATCTGGCTGGATGATGTGACCTGTACAGGAAGTGAAAGAAATTTCTCGGAGTGTTTGCAGACTGGATCTGTGAGACAGGACTGCGCACACAGTGAGGATGTTGGTGTCATCTGTTCGGGTAAGTAAGCATAGTAATTTAAAACAAATTTCCAATCCACACAAACTGATTTAAATAATGCAAGATGTAACTGTTAAATCTACTATCCTTGTTTTCAGTCTGTAAAGCAATTCTTGTGATACACATTTTTCCTCAGGCCTAATAAAAACCACAATCACAATAAATCCTCAAAGTGACATTAGCTTTGGTCAGAATGTCAGCATCACTTGTTTGGTCCCCGATGGACAAGTAGGGGGAACTTTCATCTTCAATCAGACCTCGGATGGTTTTGGTCAGACCGTAGAGTCAAACAGCAACACTGGAACATTCTACATCCCTCAAATTGGTTTTGAGCATGAGGGAAACTATCAGTGTCAGTTTCACACAAGGGTTGCTAATGAGAACTTCAGCACAGACATTAGCAACCCTATTCAGCTTTATTCAAAAGTTTTGTTTTTTCTTTTACTATCAATTATTATTGACATTGTTTGATTGGATGAGTAAGGCTTAACAGTAAGTGTACTATTTATTTTGTTTTACAATAGTCCTTCCACAAACCACCATCTCCCCGGATCCAGCTGGTGTGATTACTTGGAGTCAGCTTGTTGCCATCACTTGTTCCATCTCAACATCGTCTTTAAATGGGTCGTTCATTCTACAGAAACACAAACCAGATTCCTATCAAAACATTAAGACCCAGTCGTCAAGCACCAACTCTTCAACATTCAGATTTCTTGAAGTCAACTCTGATCATGTGTGAAATTACAAGAGTTATTATGAAAAAAACAGTTGCACCTCAAACTCTTACTTCCTCTGCAAGTGAAAATGTTAAACTTTTTATTACTGATAGTTAAAGTGATGACACAACAGTGGATTTATGCAACTTTCCTCTATGTTTCCCAGCTGTGAAAAAAATACACAAATCCTGGTAGTGTCTGTATATAACTCATAATTATTGTGAAATATTAATGATAAAGAATTTGTTAATTACCCGAGTAATCTTTAGTAAGAAATCAACTGTAACAAATAAAGTTATATGGAATGAATTTGCTTTTTGTAAGTCTGTTTAAGCTTTTCAGACATAATTGTTTTTAGCTTCTGTGAAAATATGTGTTCCACTTTGTTGTGACCTGCTGTTGAAATATAAACTAGCTTATCCTGGTATTGTTAAAGTTTTGTCATTTAGTGATATACTAGAACTATGGTTGTTTACGTGCAGTTCCTTGCAGACCATTAGGGGGCGGCAGCGGTTCACCAGTGATCCCAGGACCACAGTTTGAGAAACACTGTACAAACTGAGCTATTTTATGTTGCAGATCTTTTATTAAATGTGGCATCAACAACCCAAAGTCTCTTGATTGTGTACACCGTAAAAACTATACTGACACCCACTTACATTTGAATGAGTTGCTTTCATAACAGTTTCAAAATTAATCTCAAGACGTTAGTCTGTACAACAAAATATTATTTTTAATTGATGTCATGATTAAGGCCTATGCCACTAAGAATAGTGATATTTTAGTGAATCCAATAATGAATCATAAGTGATGAATTTTCAAGTTTAGTTTCTGTGTTCTTAACATAACATAACATAACATTAACATAACAAATCAAATAACTTGAGTTTCGTACAATGACCATTTAAAGCTGTATTGTTTTATTGTTTACAATCTTACAATCTATCCAGAAAGGCTCAAGAAGCTAGAGTAGGGATCAGATTAATGTGAGCTGTCTTTCAGGTCCTCATCAAAACAGGTTTTGTTAAAATTGGTTTTGGCAGAGCATATGCAGGAAGAGACCTGAAAAACAGGAAGTGACCTGAAAAACAATCTTGGTTTGCCAAACATCCACATCCACACCCACACATTGGAAGTATGTTGTAGGTGTGAGTTCAAGTCCATTGACTTAACACTACGTAGTGTGTTAGCAAATTACTATTTCACTGCATTCTGATGTGATATAGAGACTGAAAAATCATGTTGATTTTTGATGAGGACATTTAACAATAAGGTAAGTAAGTTGTGACTCTTATCTGTTTCTTTATTTGTGACACGTTCTCGTGAGGAATTGTTTGGCAGAGATATCTCACAGAGTGAAAGTTCTTAGAGAAAACAGAAAAATTAAGTAAAAGTGCATTCTATCACATTTATATTTTTTGCCATTGCTGAAAAATTTCCATTAATATTTTTTTTATTTATATTTCAACAACAATTGATAAAAAAAGTGAACTGCTTTCACTCACATGTGAAACTTGTACTTTAATGAGCTAGATTAGGTTTTTTAAATCCTGCAACATACATAATAATACATACAATTATGTATTTTACTGTATGGTTTGCTTGGTTTTGTCTGTTTTTAAATGCATGTTTTCACAGCTGATATAGAAGAAATTAAAACATGGGGAACAAGTGTTCTGCCCTCCGAAGGGGTACAGACACGGGACAAGGAATTCATTCATCTGATCTGCCCAAAGATGAAGAATCTAATGCAGTTATAAGTGGAGAAGATGCCCCCTCATGCAAAGAGAGCCATCTTTTCAGGAGGAGGTGAAAGATGAGAAGACATCAGGGAAGGAAACATGCGGACAAGCAGAAGATGTTTATCTTGAAAGCAGCAACTATTGTGCGAAGAGTGACTTGGAACATACAACTACAGAAGTAGTAAGGTAGTATTGTATGACTTATTTAAAAGCAAGTCATAAGAGATTATTGACTTATAAAACAAGACAAGATAAAACAAAATGAACAAATGCATTGATACTCAGGAAGAAATTCAAATTTTGAACTATTTTCTTTGTCTTTTGTTAGTTCATCTGAACCTATCTCAGTCATGGAAGAGGAACAAAGTAAGTTGAAATCTAAGCTTTAAGAAATTATTGCAGATGACAGTTGTTGAATGTAAAAAACTAAATAGAAGATGCTTTGTCTACTGCTCTAAGCAGTATAAAAGACCATACATACACTTATAAAAATGTGGTGTTGTCAAATGTAGTGAAAAATCAAGTGGAATCATTCTTTAACCATTTCCCGAACTGGAAGCTTAAGTCTGACACCAACTTCAGCTTTGTATCACAATGTATACAACTCTGAGAGGTCTCTATGTTCTGTTAAATAAACAGCTAAAACAATATTTAGCACAGACGGTTTATATACATCTTTAGGAGGCGGTGGAACATTTTGATGATTTAATATGTATGTATAGAGTGTACGGAAGCCTCAGTCCTTTTCTTGCGCCATCACGGGTTAAAGTCCTGATCCATTACCTTTGTTCCATATCTTTGCTCTCTCTCTCACAACCCACTTTCCTGTCTTTCCAATCTGAAAAAAGGCCCTTATAGCCAAAGAAATCTATAAAATTTCTGCACAACAACGCTGTGCACCTTGGTGATACTTCTGGTTTGTGTGCCTGTATAGCGCCCCCTGCTACATAAGCACATATACCACCCACAAGACAAAAAATGTTTTGCCTCTTTTTCAACAAGAAAAATGCAAAACTAAAACACGCAAAATAGACAGTGTGGGTTTTTCTATTCACTGACTCGTGTCTGTGTTAAGGAAAAAGAAATATGATTAAAAAATGTGTCTGTGTGAAGATATTGACACCTGTGTTTGAATTTTAATCCAAATGTGGTGGACTTAGTGGAGCAAAAATATTAGTCAGGACTTTCCTGTTTTGTGACTTTTAGAATGAATTTGTATGCCTGTACTGAAGACTCTGTAAAGACATAAAAGTATTTTTTTTTGTCTGTGTGAGTGACAAAAAGCTACATAGGTATGTGGGTTTGTTTTGCACCATTTGCTTTCGATTACTTGGGTCAAAACTGTAAGTATAGGATATTTTTTAAAGTATGACTCAAGTTCGAAATTATACAAATGTAGCTGAATCAAATCAATTCTGACAAGAAAAGTGGGTCAGAATTTTTCAGTGGCAGATTTTGCCACAAGGGTGGCACAACAAGACTTTAGGTTTAAGGGACACTTATTTTTTTCATCTAGGGCCAAGTTTCTATGGATAGATCTTTTTTTTTTCAAATTAAGAAATGTAAAAAAATCTCATTTAAAAACTGCTTAAGTGGTTTGTCTACTGACATTTATTCTGTGTCAGTACAAAAGACTTGCATACACATATTTGTAAGGTAAATATTATGTGTTTAACTATGTACATATATGGTAGATTTTACTTTAATTTGTTTGACTTTATTTAAAAAGAAGCAAACTGGGTTTGGAGCAACAGACCGGAGCTTATCCAGAGCATCCATTTAGTGATGCCCATAGCTGACCAGCTGCTCAAGAGGAACATGCTCCATAAAGAGATGTACGACCAAATCAGGACCACCAGTAAGAGCCAGGATCAGATGAGAGAACTTTTTGGAGCACTGAATTCTGTGAAAGCAAAGGCTGCTTTCTATGAAATCCTCAGAGAAACTCAACCTGAAATATGTGAAAGTAAGAAAAGTCTTAATTTCTCATGAGTTTTTTTTCTTCATAGTGATAGTAATTGATATTTTAAGATTATTTCACCGGCAAATCATATTGCTAAGACAATGGAAAAGTTTCATTATTTACCTGACTTACAAAAATCCCTTTTTAACACAGTTTGAACTACCTTGTTGCTGAAATGTGCTATAGAAATAAACTTTGGTTGATTGATTGATTGATTGATCAAATGCTGTGTGTAAAACTTGTATGATAAATTTATATTAGAAAAGCAATACGTACTGTATTTTTCTGTTTCTACAGATGATGATACAATTAGAGATATCGTCAAAAAAAACAAAGACTCCTTGAGAAATATTTGTAGATGGGAGCGTGAAGGCACTGAAGAAGATAACAATAAAACTAAGTCATTGTACCAAATCTACACAGAGCTTCACATTGTTCAAGGAGAAAATGAACATGTCAATAAGCAACATGAGATTTGGCAAATTGAAGACAAGTTTAGAACTCAAGCAACAGAAGGAATTAAGATTAACTGCAACAATATCTTTCAAAGCGCACCAGAAATGAGAGCCATTAGAACAGTGATGACCAAGGGAATTGCTGGAATCGGTAAAACTGTGTCTGTAAAAAAGTTCATTTCTGACTGGGCAGACGGGAAAGCAAATCCAGACCTGGACTTCATCTTCATGATTCCTTTCAGGGAGCTTAATTTGGTCAAAGACGATGAGTTCAGCCTTGAGACTCTTGTTAAAGAATTTCATCCTGAACTCAAAAACACAGCAGTCAATAAAATATTTGCTGATAACAAAGTTCTGTTCATTTTTGATGGTCTTGATGAAAGTCAGCTTAAATTGAACTTCCTAAAAATGAAAAGATTGACAGACCCAACAAAGGAGTCATCCGTAGACATCCTGGTGACCAATCTCATTAGGGAACATCTTCTGCCCTCTGCACTTGTCTGGATAACTTCAAGACCAGGAGCCGTTCAGCGCATCCCCAAAGAACATGTCCATCAATGGACAGAAGTCAGAGGTTTCAATGATCCACAGAAAATACTGTACTTCAGGAACAGAGTTGAAAACAAAATGGTCGCTGAACAGATTATCGATCATATTAAGAACTCGCGAAGCTTATTTATCATGTGTCACATACCCATCTTCTGTTGGATTGCCTCAGAGGTTCTTGAGTACTTGCTTTTAAAAAATAGCAACATCCCAGAGAAAAACACAAAAATACCCACAACTCTAATGGAAATGTACACACACTTCTTTTGTATTCAGATGATGACAGCTGCTAAGAAATATGACAAAGACAATGAGATGGATACTGCTGAGATCTTCAGGGCAAATGAAGACTTCATCTTCAAGCTGGGCAGGATGGCATTTGAAAAACTGAACAAAGGAGAAATCATATTCTGTAAAGATGATCTAAAAAGTTATGGCATCGACATAGAGAAAGCTGCAGTCTGCTGTGGAATGTGTACCACAATATTCAAAGAAGAGAGCATCTTTCACTCAATGAAGCTTTACTGCTTTGTGCATTTGACAATTCAGGAGTACTTTGCTGCTCTCTTTGTGTACAGAAGTTTTGCAAGTAAAACAATCGATTCTCAAAGCCTCAAAGATTTCCTTCTGATAGGATCTGAGGAAGAGCTGAAGGAAAACTTGGATGTTCACCCAGTTGATCTGCCATTGGATGAGCTATTGGAAATTGCAATAGGTAACTCAACTTTGAGAAAGACAGGAGAACTGGACATGTTTCTTAGGTTCCTCATTGGCATGTCCTCAGAGTCGACACAAAATCAGCTTCAAGGCCTCATTCAGCAAACAGAGAAACACTCTGAAGTTGCAGAGACTATCAGAACATGTCTAGGAGAAATAGATTTATATGACTGCTCTCCAGACAGATGTCTGAACCTGGTTCACTGTTTGACTGAACTGAAAGATGATTCCCTGTATGACAGTGTGAAAAAGTTTATGAATCCAAATCAGTACCCAGAAACAGAGCTCACCCCTGTTCAGTGTTCAGCTTTGGCTGACTTAATGCTAATGTCAACTACACCTATACAGGAATTTGACCTGACGAAATACACAACAAAAAAAAGAGGCATTTTCAGGATTATCCCAGCTGTGAGGAACTGCAGAAAAGCCAGGTGAGTTTTTTTTTCTTGTTTAATTTTCCTTCCTTTGTCTGACTTATTAGTAATAATTTATTTTGTTCAAAAAGTATTTTAAAAGTAACTTTCCAATGAAAATATGTGTGCAAGTGTTTGAGCTGCAATGTGGATTTGCTGAGTCTCTTGGTTAGATATCAAAGTCAAAAAGGACTGCAATGATCAGAATCATCTACAGCATATTGGTCCAAATTATGAGCAAAAACAGGAACTTGACTTTTGTTTCACACACTCACAGAGTAAAAACTAAAATATATGCATTTGTAAACTTCAGAGAAAATTAATTCAATGATAGACGGAACAATTATTTGTGTTTCAGTCGGTAACAACTTGTTTAGGTCAAGAAGATCATTAATAAGAGTGAAAGGTTTAAATCTAATAGCCCAATCACAGTGTTATCTGTTTCCCAAAGGAGAGTCAGGTACAGGTGTAAATCTAAAAAAAAAAAAAAATTTAACCCAAACAAAAAACTTTGGGAAATAATGAAAAATGACAAATTCTGTTACTTTAAAAGAAGTTAAAGTAACAGAATTTAACTCAACTGACAAGACTCACTGAAACAAACAGACCTATCTAAACGAGACAAAGGGGAAACTTAAATACTGGCTGATAAGGTCACATAGGAGACATGAAGGGGACAACACAAAAAAACCAAACTGTGTTATATGACGCATGGAATTCCAAGCAAAAACCAATTACTCTGTAAACTGAATCCTATATTTAAAGAAACAAATTGTAAGTGTGGTGAGTTTCTATGAACTATTGTGTGTGGTGCGAATAAACGTTACCACATTGTGTGGCTGTAGCCATCATACAACAAAACTTAAAAAAAACAATAAAAAAAAAAACCAAAACAGTTTTCTCTCAGGCAAACAAAGAACAGAAACAAATGTGTACTCAAAGCTTGAAGTCATAACAGGGACCAAGGACTAGAACACTCAGGTGATCAGATTCTTTAAGGTAGTGATCAAAGATAACCACTTCATAGAACCCAATGTTTCTTTTAAAGTGGGATATTACTTCTTTGTCTGTAAAAACATAATTCCATTTTAAAAGCTTGTCTCATTTTTGCAGAATATCAGGTGCAGATCTTAATCCCTGGATTTGTGAAACAATTTCTTTGGCTCTGTTGAATCCACGCACTGCACTAACTGAACTGCATCTTGCACATATAAGTTTTTATGATAAATGTGCTAATGTTCTGATTGATGGACTGAAAAACTCTCCATGTAAACTGGAGGCTCTCAGGTCAGTGACAGTTATATTTTTATGGTTGTTTCTCTTTTTTACTGATATAGAACAAAGTACAAAAGAAACAAAATGATCACTTGTTTAAATGCACTGCAATCACTGTTGTTATAAACTAGGGGAAGTGTCAGAGACATTTATGCAACTTTAGGCTAAAATAGTTGCATCAAGGGTGCCTGAGAAAGAACAACTCAAAATACTTTAAATGTTGAAGGTAACTTTCCATAACCTATTAGAAATATTGATAAGGCAAGAAAAATGTTCAAGAGCTTCAGAAAAGAGATAATGGGTTTTGTACTTTGCACAAGTTGCTCTCATAAGAGCTAAAGATAATTGTTAATTTTGGCACTGCATTAGCCATTGTTTTGCCAATAAATCTTATGTGGGGTTAAATGTTATGCTGGTATCAAGGAATATAGCTGCTGTTGACTGACTCATCTGCTGTTTTTGTTGTTAAGAGTGGTAAGAGTACAGGGACAAGATGAATATATGAATATCTTGGTATTTCTTTTCC
>JAVYJU010000092.1:0-20128 GCA_033032245.1 Poecilia picta | reverse complement strand
AAAACTTAACATTCAAAGGCAAAAACAGGATCAATCAACATTTCAGAGTTACTGAATGAAAACTTCCTGTTAGCATAGCGGCTAGCTGGTTACTGCTAGTTCTGATTGACTGTTTCCGGCTGAACAGGGAGGAGATCGATTATATTTTAGAGATTATCTGTCTCATGTTAGGACAGCGAAAGTTTTAATACGCATGTAAAATGTATTTTTTTACGTAGATGCTGCAGCTTTAAACAGGTTCGGTCAGAGAGTCACTAACAGGTGGAGCAGAAGCGGCTCCGTGCCAAATATTAAATGTTACTGCCTGTAGCTAGCAGCGGTTCAAGAGCAGAACCAGCGTCTTACATCACAGATCTAAGATTTAAATAATTTTACAGGTTATTTGTTTAGCTTCTGCGCGCTGCTTTACCGGCTGTCTGATCCTCCATGTCTTTTTTTACTGCAGTGAGCCTCGATGTAGCCAATCTTCGTCAAGTATTAGCTTCATTGTGTTGATATATTTTGCTTCATTGTGTTGATATATTTTGACGAGCTCCGCCGCTGTGAGTCCAGCTGCACATGCAGGTTATTGGCAACAAGAGACAATGATCGCAGCGCACCGCTAATTGACACTGTTAATGATTAACGAGCTTCAGACTGAGACTGAAGCTTCGCACATGTTCTCACTCACGGTACAAAATATTAAAAAAATTACAACAGTCCATAATCTCTAAATCTTTCAGCCTTCATAGTAAGGATGTCATTTCACACTGAAAAATTCAGAGAAATAATAATTTTATCTAAACAAAATATCAATAGTCACAGGAAATACTCTCTGCTGTCTCTCAGAGTAATGGCTGCCGCTGGCTGGAACCCGTTACTATGGTAATTAATGCCCCGCAGCTGTGAGGAGACAAAGAGCGGGAAAATCCTCTTCTCCCTAGTTTCTATACTTGGGAGACACCCAGCGCCAGTCTGAAGGACCCTGACAAAAATCCATAAGCCCTAGGAAATTTTTGAAAACATTTTACGGGAGCAGGGATGTGTATCTATGTTATGACCAAGTTTTAGACCAATAGGGCAATATTTATGCCTGTGAGGGCGAGTTAAACACAGTTTTTCAGTAAGCCATCAGGAGTCCTGTGTGTGTGTTTCAGACAGAAAGGTTACTGATGCTGCGAGTTCCTCAATCTCCAATTTTTTCGTTTTTATTAATTTTTGTCGTCATTTTAAGTCAGAATCCCAACAAAAGTAATAGCTCACTTCTCGGCACCGAGCCGCTCGATTTGATACCACTTTTGTGGGTGGGCACGCAGCGGTACGAGCCGCATTAACGGTAATGGAAGAAAAATAAAGATATATATAAATAAAGAGACATTCTATTGGGTGTAGAATAAGAAGTGCCTGCCATGCAAATGCATGGAGGCAGTGACTGACCTGCTTCGCAGGTCAGTCACTGCTCTCCTTATGCATTGCAATGGCAGGCCCTAATAAAGAGGCGTTCTATTAGGTGTAGAATAATAGGTGCCTGCCATGCAATGCATGGAGGCAGTGACTGACCTGCTTCGCAGGTCAGTCACTGCTCTCCTTATGCATTGCAGTGGCAGGCCCCAATAAAGAGGCGTTCTATTAGGTGTAGAATAATAGGTGCCTGCCATGCAATGCATGGAGGCAGTGACTGACCTGCTTCGCAGGTCAGTCACTGCTCTCCTTATGCATTGCAGTGGCAGGCCCCAATAAAGAGGCGTTCTATTAGGTGTAGAATAATAGGTGCCTGCCATGCAATGCATGGAGGCAGTGACTGACCTGCTTCGCAGGTCAGTCACTGCTCTCCTTATGCATTGCAGTGGCAGGCCCCAACTAGAAAATTCCGCAGAAATTTTAAAGGGCCTGCCAAAGTGTGCCCGTCGGATTAATAAAGCGTTCTGACCCTAACCCTAACCCAATTTGAGATTGGGTGCCTTGCCCAGGGGTACAGTAACATGTGCTGGAGAAAGCAAGAGTCTAACCTGTAACCTCCCAATTGAAAGCCACAGTTGCCCGTGTTGCTAATGACTGAAGCTTTTGCCAGATCCAGCACAACATTACAGTGGCTGATCTGATTCACAGCAACAATCAACAGCTGAACTCATTGTTCAAAGAAATTCAGTACCAGACTGACATCTATATAAACTTTGGACATGTCCTCCTGACTCACGGTCTGAAATAAAAAAATAAATAAAGAGGTCATTGTTTTTTTCTTGAAAATTTTCAAGCGTCATACTAAGTATTTTAATTCACATTCAAAAATTCAGAGAAATAATAATTTTATGCAAGCAAAATATGAATAATCACAGGAAATATGTATTCTTCCCACAATGCATTGTGACCTCTGAGCCGTTTGTGAGAGTACAGCGCTGCTTTCCCGGCTGTCTGATCCTCCATGTCTTTTTTTACTGCAGTGAGCCTCGATGTAGCCAATCTGCGTCAAGTATTAGCTTCATTGTGTTGATATATTTTGACGAGCTCCGCCGCTGTGAGTCCAGCTGCACATGCAGGTTATTGGCAACAAGAGACAACGATAGCAGCGCACCGCTAATTGACACTGTTAATGATTAACGAGCTTCAGACCGAGACTGAAGCTTCGCACATGTTCTCACTCACGGTACAAAATATTAAAAAAATTACAACAGTCCATAATCTCTAAATCTTTCAGCCTTCATAGTAAGGATGTCATTTCACACTGAAAAATTCAGAGAAATAATAATTTTATCTAAACAAAATATCAATAGTCACAGGAAATACTCTCTGCTGTCTCTCAGAGTAATGGCTGCCGCTGGCTGGAACCCGTTACTATGGTAATTAATGCCCCGCAGCTGTGAGGAGACAAAGAGCGGGAAAATCCTCTTCTCCCTAGTTTCTATACTTGGGAGACACCCAGCGCCAGTCTGAAGGACCCTGACAAAAATCCATAAGCCCTAGGAAATTTTTGAAAACATTTTACGGGAGCAGGGATGTGTATCTATGTTATGACCAAGTTTTAGACCAATAGGGCAATATTTATGCCTGTGAGGGCGAGTTAAACACAGTTTTTCAGTAAGCCATCAGGAGTCCTGTGTGTGTGTTTCAGACAGAAAGGTTACTGATGCTGCGAGTTCCTCAATCTCCAATTTTTCGTTTTTATTAATTTTTGTCGTCATTTTAAGTCAGAATCCCAACAAAAGTAATAGCTCACTTCTCGGCACCGAGCCGCTCGATTTGATACCACTTTGTGGGTGGGCACGCAGCGGTACGAGCCGCATTAACGGTAATGGAAGAAAAATAAAGATATATATAAATAAAGAGACATTCTATTGGGTGTAGAATAAGAAGTGCCTGCCATGCAAATGCATGGAGGCAGTGACTGACCTGCTTCGCAGGTCAGTCACTGCTCTCCTTATGCATTGCAATGGCAGGCCCTAACTAGAAAATTCCGCAGAAATTTTGAAGGGCCTGCCAAAGTGTGCCCGTCGGATTGGATGCAGCAATATGATGCTAAAAAAATTTGCATTAATGCTAAAGAAAAATGCAATGTAGTCAATAACCTGCAGGGAGTCAGAAGCATGTTCACTAAGCTGCACTCGTACCATTTAGTATGTTGCATAAGCCAAAATTAGCCAAAATGCTAATAATAGCATGATTGCTATTAGTAGCATGTGGAGCATCACTATCATGTTGTCTGTCATTACTTACTACATTCAGTATATGAAACATTGGTAATAAATAAGAAAAGCATTCTGATGCTCAGCATTAGCATCAACGCTAACCTGAGCTAAATTGTAGTCTAAAAATGCTAATGCTCTGGCTTCCACAAGCCAGTTGTAAAATGTGATTTAGACTGTTAATACTATAGCCGTACCTATGGCAGTGCATAGATTAACACTGTAGAAATGGCTTATTGCAAATCAGTATTACATAAACTGATGGGTTTTAAATGGTAAATAGACTGAACTTATAGCAATTTATTTGACTATTTCTGACAAATCAAATTGCTTCAGGCTAGTCCCACATTCACACACTGATATGCAGCTTAGTAGGCTATTTGAGATTGGGTGCCTTGCCCAGGGGCACAGTAACATGTGCTGGAGAAAGCAGGAGTCTAACCTGTAACCTTCCAATTGAAAGCCACAGTTGCCCGTGTTGCTAATGACTGAAGCTTTTGCCAGATCCATCACCACATTTCTGTGGCTGATCTGATTCACAGCAACAATCAACAGCTGAACTCATTGTTCAATGAAATTCAGTACCAGACTGACATCTATATAAACTTTGGACATGTCCTCCTGACTCACGGTCTGAAATAAAAAAATAAATAAAGAGGTCATTGTTTTTTTCTTGAAAATTTTCAAGCGTCATACTAAGTATTTTAATTCACATTCAAAAATTCAGAGAAATAATAATTTTATGCAAGCAAAATATGAATAATCACAGGAAATATGTATTCTTCCCACAATGCATTGTGACCTCTGAGCCCGTTTGTGAGAGTACAGCGCTGCTTTCCCGGCTGTCTGATCCTCCATGTCTTTTTTTACTGCAGTGAGCCTCGATGTAGCCAATCTGCGTCAAGTATTAGCTTCATTGTGTTGATATATTTTGACGAGCTCCGCCGCTGTGAGTCCAGCTGCACATGCAGGTTATTGGCAACAAGAGACAACGATCGCAGCGCACCGCTAATTGACACTGTTAATGATTAACGAGCTTCAGACCGAGACTGAAGCTGCGCACATGTTCTCACTCACGGTACAAAATATTAAAAAAATAAAGACAGTCTATAATAGTTTATTTGTCTAAATCTTTCAGCCTTCATACTAAGGATGTCATTTCACACTGAAAAATTCAGAGAAATAATAATTTTATCTAAAGAAAATATCAATAGTCACAGGAAATACTCTCTGCTGTCTCTCAGAGTAATGGCTGCCGCTGGCTGGAACCCGTTACTATGGTAATTAATCCCCCGCAGCTGTGAGGAGACAAAGAGCGGGAAAATCCTCTTCTCCCTCGTTTCTATACTTGGGAGACACCCAGCGCCAGTCTGAAGGACCCTGACAAAAATCCATAAGCCTAGGAAATTTTTGAAAACATTTTACGGGAGCAGGGATGTGTATCTATGTTATGACCAAGTTTTAGACCAATAGGGCAATATTTATGCCTGTGAGGGCGAGTTAAACACAGTTTTTCAGTAAGCCATCAGGAGTCCTGTGTGTGTGTTTCAGACAGAAAGGTTACTGATGCTGCGAGTTCCTCAATCTCCAATTTTTTCGTTTTTATTAATTTTTGTCGTCATTTTAAGTCAGAATCCCAACAAAAGTAATAGCTCCCTTCTCGGCACCGAGCCGCACGATTTGATACCACTTTTGTGGGTGGGCACGCAGCGGTACGAGCCGCATTAACGGTGACGGAAGAATAATAAATAATAACTAGAAAATTCCGCAGAAATTTTGAAGGGCCTGCCAAAGTGTGCCCGTCGGATTGGATGCAGCAATATGATGCTAAAAAAATTTGCATTAATGCTAAAGAAAAATGCAATGTAGTCAATAACCTGCAGGGAGTCAGAAGCATGTTCACTAAGCTGCACTCGTACCATTTAGTATGTTGCATAAGCCAAAATTAGCCAAAATGCTAATAATAGCATGATTGCTATTAGTAGCATGTGGAGCATCACTATCATGTTGTCTGTCATTACTTACTACATTCAGTATATGAAACATTGGTAATAAATAAGAAAAGCATTCTGATGCTCAGCATTAGCATCAACGCTAACCTGAGCTAAATTGTAGTCTAAAAATGCTAATGCTCTGGCTTCCACAAGCCAGTTGTAAAATGTGATTTAGACTGTTAATACTATAGCCGTACCTATGGCAGTGCATAGATTAACACTGTAGAAATGGCTTATTGCAAATCAGTATTACATAAACTGATGGGTTTTAAATGGTAAATAGACTGAACTTATAGCAATTTATTTGACTATTTCTGACAAATCAAATTGCTTCAGGCTAGTCCCACATTCACACACTGATATGCAGCTTAGTAGGCTATTTGAGCTTGGGTGCCTTGCCCAGGGGCACAGTAACATGTGCTGGAGAAAGCAGGAGTCTAACCTGTAACCTCCAATTGAAAGCCACAGTTGCCCGTGTTGCTAATGACTGAAGCTTTTGCCAGATCCATCACCACATTTCTGTGGCTGATCTGATTCACAGCAACAATCAACAGCTGAACTCATTGTTCAATGAAATTCAGTACCAGACTGACATCTATATAAACTTTGGACATGTCCTCCTGACTCACGGTCTGAAATTAAAAAAATAAATAAAGAGGGTCATTGTTTTTTTCTTGAAAATTTTCAAGCGTCATACTAAGTATTTTAATTCACATTCAAAAATTCAGAGAAATAATAATTTTATGCAAGCAAAATATGAATAATCACAGGAAATATGTATTCTTCCCACAATGCATTGTGACCTCTGAGCCGTTTGTGAGAGTACAGCGCTGCTTTCCCGGCTGTCTGATCCTCCATGTCTTTTTTTACTGCAGTGAGCCTCGATGTAGCCAATCTGCGTCAAGTATTAGCTTCATTGTGTTGATATATTTTGACGAGCTCCGCCGCTGTGAGTCCAGCTGCACATGCAGGTTATTGGCAACAAGAGACAACGATCGCAGCGCACCGCTAATTGACACTGTTAATGATTAACGAGCTTCAGACCGAGACTGAAGCTGCGCACATGTTCTCACTCACGGTACAAAATATTAAAAAAATAAAGACAGTCCATAATTGTTTATTTGTCTAAATCTTTCAGCCTTCATACTAAGGATGTCATTTCACACTGAAAAATTCAGAGAAATAGTAATTTTATCTAAACAAAATATCAATAGTCACAGGAAATACTCTCTGCTGTTTCTCAGAGTAATGGCTGCCGCTGGCTGGAACCCGTTACTATGGTAATTAATGCCCCGCAGCTGTGAGGAGACAAAGAGCGGGAAAATCCTCTTCTCCCTCGTTTCTATATTTGGGAGACACCCAGCGCCAGTCTGAAGGACCCTGACAAAAATCCATAAGCCCTAGGAAATTTTTGAAAACATTTTACGGGAGCAGGGATGTGTATCTATGTTATGACCAAGTTTTAGACCAATAGGGCAATATTTATGCCTGTGAGGGCGAGTTAAACACAGTTTTTCAGTAAGCCATCAGGAGTCCTGTGTGTGTGTTTCAGACAGAAAGGTTACTGATGCTGCGAGTTCCTCAATCTCCAATTTTTTCGTTTTTATTAATTTTTGTCGTCATTTTAAGTCAGAATCCCAATAAAAGTAATAGCTCCCTTCCCGGGCACGAGCCGCTCGATTTGATACCACTTTTGTGGGTGGGCACGCAGCGGTACGAGCCGCATTAACGGTAATGGAAGAAGATGTTATAATAACTAGAAAATTCCGCAGAAATTTTGAAGGGCCTGCCAAAGTGTGCCCGTCGGATTGGACGCAGCAATATGATGCTAAAAAATTTGCATTAATGCTAAAGAAAAATGCAATGTAGTCAATAACCTGCAGGGAGTCAGAAGCATGTACACTAAGCTGCACTCGTACCATTTAGTATGTTGCATAAGCTAAAATTAGCCAAAATGCTAATAATAGCATGATTGCTATTAGTAGCATGTGGAGCATCACTATCATGTTGTCTGTCATTACTTACTACATTCAGTATATGAAACATTGGTAATAAATAAGAAAAGCATTCTGATGCTCAGCATTAGCATCAACGCTAACCTGAGCTAAATTGTAGTCTAAAAATGCTAATGCTCTGGCTTCCACAAGCCAGTTGTAAAATGTGATTTAGACTGTTAATACTATAGCCGTACCTATGGCAGTGCATAGATTAACACTGTAGAAATGGCTTATTGCAAATCAGTATTACATAAACTGATGGGTTTTAAATGGTAAATAGACTGAACTTATAGCAATTTATTTGACTATTTCTGACAAATCAAATTGCTTCAGGCTAGTCCCACATTCACACACTGATATGCAGCTTAGTAGGCTATTTGAGCTTGGGTGCCTTGCCCAGGGGCACAGTAACATGTGCTGGAGAAAGCAGGAGTCTAACTTGTAACCTTCCAATTGAAAGACACAGTTGCCCGTGTTGCTAATGACTGAAGCTTTTGCCAGATCCATCACCACATTTCTGTGGCTGATCTGATTCACAGCAACAATCAACAGCTGAACTCATTGTTCAATGAAATTCAGTACCAGACTGACATCTATATAAACTTTGGACATGTCCTCCTGACTCACGGTCTGAAATAAAAAAAAAAATAAAGAGGTCATTGTTTTTTTCTTGAAAATTTTCAAGCGTCATACTAAGTATTTTAATTCACATTCAAAAATTCAGAGAAATAATAATTTTATGCAAGCAAAATATGAATAATCACAGGAAATATGTATTCTTCCCACAATGCATTGTGACCTCTCTGAGCCCGTTTGTGATAGTACAGCTGCCTATACTGAGCTAAATAGTAGTCAGAAACCTGTGGAGAGTCAGAAAAATGTTGATTAAGCTCCTATTTGCACCTCTCAACATTGTCAAAAAATTCAAGTATAAAATATAACATTCAAAGGCAAAAACAGGATCAATAAACACTCCAGAGTAACTCAATGAAAACTTCCTGTTAGCATAGCGGCTAGCTGGTTACTGCTAGTTCTGATTGACTGTTTCCGGCTGAGCGGAGTAATTAATTTTACAGGTTATTTGATTAGCTTTCTGACCGTCATGCTAATCCGGGTGAGTGTTTGTAGCTGCGCGCTGCTTTACCGGCTGTCTGATCCTCCATGTCTTTTTTTACTGCAGTGAGCCTCGATGTAGCCAATCTGCGTCAAGTATTAGCTTCATTGTGTTGATATATTTTGACGAGCTCCGCCGCTGTGAGTCCAGCTGCACATGCAGGTTATTGGCAACAAGAGACAACGATCGCAGCGCACCGCTAATTGACACTGTTAATGATTAACGAGCTTCAGACCGACACTGAAGCTTGCACATGTTCTCACTCACGGTACAAAATATTAAAAAAATAAAGACAGTCCATAATAGTTTATTTGTCTAAATCTTTCAGCCTTCATACTAAGGATGTCATTTCACACTGAAAAATTCAGAGAAATAATAATTTTATCTAAAGAAAATATCAATAGTCACAGGAAATACTCTCTGCTGTCTCTCAGAGTAATGGCTGCCGCTGGCTGGAACCCGTTACTATGGTAATTAATGCCCCGCAGCTGTGAGGAGACAAAGAGCGGGAAAATCCTCTTCTCCCTCGTTTCTATACTTGGGAGACACCCAGCGCCAGTCTGAAGGACCCTGACAAAAATCCATAAGCCCTAGGAAATTTTTGAAAACATTTTACGGGAGCAGGGATGTGTATCTATGTTCTGACCAAGTTTTAGACCAATAGGGCAATATTTATGCCTGTGAGGGCGAGTTAAACACAGTTTTTCAGAAAGCCATCAGGAGTCCTGTGTGTGTGTTTCAGACAGAAAGGTTACTGATGCTGCGAGTTCCTCAATCTCCAATTTTTTCGTTTTTATTAATTTTTGTCGTCATTTTAAGTCAGAATCCCAACAAAAGTAATAGCTCCCTTCTCGGCACCGAGCCGCACGATTTGATACCACTTTTGTGGGTGGGCACGCAGCGGTACGAGCCGCATTAACGGTGACGGAAGAATAATATATAATAACTAGAAAATTCCTGCAGAAATTTTAAAGGGCCTGCCAAAGTGTGCCCGTCGGATTAATAAAGCGTTCTGATGGTAAAAATTAGCAATAATGCTAAAGAAAGCTGCAATAAAGTCAATAACCTTCAGGGAGTCAGAAGCATGTTGACTAAGCTCTTTTCGTACCATTTACTATGTTGCATAAGCTAAAATTAGCCGAAATGCTAATGTTAGCATGAATGCTATCAATGGCATGTAAAGCATCACAAGCATGTGGTCTGTCATTACTTATTCCATTCATTATATGAAACATTGGTATTAAGTAAGAAAATCGTTCTGATGCTTAACATTAGCATCAACGCTAACCTGAGCTAAATTGTAGTCAAAAACCTGTGGAGAGTCAGAAACATGTTGATGAAGCTGTACTTGCACCATTAATTTTGTTAAAAATAATGCATAAGGTGAAATTAGTCAAAATGCTAATGTTAGCATGATTGCTATCAGTATCATGTTTGGTATCACTAGCATGTTGTCTGTCATTACTTACTCCATTCACAATACAAAATATTGCTAATAGGTAAGAAAAGTGTTCTGATACTTAATATTAGCATCAATGCTAGGCTAATTTAAATTGTAGTCCAAAAATGTTATTGCTCTGTTTCCACAAGTCAGTTCTATAATCAGAAATATAATGCCAATACTATCACCCTACCTATGGCAGTGCACAGACTTACACGGTTAAAATGGCCTATTTCAAGTCAGTATTACACAAACTAATGGGTGTTACACTGTTCATCATCAATTGTTAATGATTGAAGCTCTTGCCAGATCCAACACCATAGTTCTATAGCTGATCTAATTCACTGCAATAGTGCAACAGCTGAGCCCAACAGCTAATATTACTAATCTGAGAGGATTATTGAAGCTTTTATTTTGACATTTTTATTAAGCTTCATTTGAAATGGCCGCACTAATCCAATTTGTAAGAGTAATTGTGTTAAATCAGTTATATAATGCTCAAAACACAAGTAGTTCTAAATAGCAGCCAAGTCCTCCTCTGCAGTAACAGACAGTTCCGCCATGTTGTAAATTCTGACATTCTGAGTCATGGCCGTAGATAGAACTACAGTTAATATGGCCGGTTTGTAGTCCAAAGCAGAAGCTCTGCCTTCCTCTGTCTTCTGTTGCCATGGTGATCGATCCTAAATTCCAACTGTCAGCTGGGGAGTGAAGTGCAGGGCAGATTGTATCTAATATAGAGGGATCGACGTCAGTTACCCCTTCCCATAATTTCACTCTGAAGCACCTGGACAGAAAACCGTAAGACCTAGACAAATTTCGAAAACATTTTACCGGAGCAGACAAATTTATCTATGTCATGACCGACTTTCATACCAATAGAGCAATTTTTGAAGGCATAAGAGCGATTTCAAAATTATCTTTGGGTCAAAAATCCACTCTGTTTCTCACTCTAAAAAACGGCAGTTGATTTCGGTTACACTCTAAGGTTTCGGCAGTTGGAAATTTCGCTCGTTTTTTCGCTTTTTACGTCGCCGTCGTAAGTCCGATCCCAATAAAAGTAATAGCTCCCTTCTCGGCGCCGAGCCGCACGATTTGATACCACTTTTGTGGGTTGGCACGCAGCGGTACGAGCCGCATTAACGGTGATGGAAGAATAATAAATAATAACCAGACATTCTATTAGGTGAAGAACAATAAGTGCCTGCCATGCAAATGCATGGAGGCAGTGACTGACTTGCTTTGCAAGTCAGTCACTGCTCTCCTTATGCATTGCAATGGCAGGCCCTAAAAATAAAGGTTTAAGTGTTCTATTGGGTGTAGAATAAGAAGTGCCTGCCATGCAAATGCATGGAGGCAGTGACTGACCTGCTTCGCAGGTCAGTCACTGCTCTCCTTATGCATTGCAATGGCAGGCCCTAATAATAAACAGACATTCTATTAGGTGTAGAATAAGAAGTGCCTGCCATGCAAATGCATGGAGGCAGTGACTGACCTGCTTCGCAGGTCAGTCACTGCTCTCCTTATGCATTGCTATGGCAGGCCCTAACTAGAAAATTCCGCAGAAATTTTAAAGGGCCTGCCAAAGTGTGCCCGTCGGATTTTTAATAAAACGTTCATTACTTACTCCATTCAGTATATGAAACATTGGTATTAAGCAAGAAAATCGTTCTGATGCTTAACATTAGCATCAATGCTAACCTGAGCTAAATTGTAGTCAAAAACCTGTGGAGAGTCAAAAACATGTTGATGAAGCTGTACTTGCACCATTAATTTTGTTAAAATTAACACATAAGGTGAAATTAGCCAAAATGCTAATGTTAGCATGATTGCTATCAGTTCCATGTTTGGAATCAGTAGCGTGTTGTCTGTCATTACTTACTCCATTCATTATATGAAATGTTGCTAATAAGTAAGAAAAGTGTTCTGATGCTCAACATTAGCATCAACGCTAACCTGAGCTAAATAGTAGTCAAAAACCTGTGGAGAGTCAGAAAAATGTTGATTAAGCTCTTACTTGCACCTCTCAACATTGACAAAAAATTCAAGTATAAAACATAACATTCAAAGGCAAAAACAGGATCAATCAACATTTCAGAGTTACTGAATGAAAACTTCCTGTTAGCATAGCGGCTAGCTGGTTACTGCTAGTTCTGATTGACTGTTTCCGGCAGAACAGGGAGGAGATCGATTATTTTTTAGAGATTATCTGTCTCATGTTAGGACAGCGAAAGTTTTAGTACGCATGTAAAATGTATTTTTTTAGTTAGATGCTGCAGCTTTAAACAGGTTCGGTCAGAGTCACTAACAGGTGGAGCAGAAGCGGCTCCGTGCCAAATATTAAATGTTACTGCCTGTAGCTAGCAGCGGTTAAAGAGCAGAACCAGCGTCTTACATCACAGATCTAAGATTTAAATAATTTTACAGGTTATTTGATTAGCTTTCTGACCGTCATGCTAATCCGGGTGAGTGTTTGTAGCTGCGCGCTGCTTTACCGGCTGTCTGATCCTCCATGTCTTTTTTTACTGCAGTGAGCCTCGATGTAGCCAATCTGCGTCAAGTATTAGCTTCATTGTGTTGATATATTTTGACGAGCTCCGCCGCTGTGAGTCCAGCTGCACATGCAGGTTATTGGCAACAAGAGACAACGATCGCAGCGCACCGCTAATTGACACTGTTAATGATTAACGAGCTTCAGACCGAGACTGAAGCTGCGCACATGTTCTCACTCACGGTACAAAATATAAAAAAAATAAAGACAGTCCATAATAGTTTATTTGTCTAAATCTTTCAGCCTTCATACTAAGGATGTCATTTCACACTGAAAAATTCAGAGAAAAAATAATTTTATCTAAACAAAATATCAATAGTCACAGGAAATACTCTCTGCTGTTTCTCAGAGTAATGGCTGCCGCTGGCTGGAACCCGTTACTATGGTAATTAATGCCCCGCAGCTGTGAGGAGACAAAGAGCGGGAAAATCCTCTTCTCCTCGTTTCTATACTTGGGAGACACCCAACGCCAGTCTGAAGGACCCTGACAAAAATCCATAAGCCCTAGACAATTTTTGAAAACATTTTACGGGAGCAGGGATGTGTATCTATGTTCTGACCAAGTTTTAGACCAATAGGGCAATATTTATGCCTGTGAGGGCGAGTTAAACACAGTTTTTCAGTAAGCCATCAGGAGTCCTGTGTGTGTGTTTCAGACAGAAAGGTTACTGATGCTGCGAGTTCCTCAATCTCCAATTTTTTCGTTTTTATTAATTTTTGTCGTCATTTTAAGTCAGAATCCCAATAAAAGTAATAGCTCCCTTCCCGGGCACGAGCCGCTCGATTTGATACCACTTTTGTGGGTGGGCACGCAGCGGTACGAGCCGCATTAACGGTAATGGAAGAAGATGTTATAATAATAATAAACAGACATTCTATTAGGTGTAGAACTAGAAAATTCCTGCAGAAATTTTGAAGGGCCTGCCAAAGTGTGCCCGTCGGATTAATAAAGCGTTCTGATGGTGAAAATTAGCAATAATGCTAAAGAAAGCTGCAATGTAGTCAATAACCTGCAGGGAGTCAGAAGCATGTTGACTAAGCTCTTCTCGTACCATTTAGTATGTTGCATGAGCTAAAATTAGCCAAAATGCTAATGTTAGCATGAATGCTATCAATGGCATGTAAAGCATCACAAGCATGTGGTCTGTCATTACTTATTCCATTCATTATATGAAACATTGGTATTAAGTAAGAAAATCGTTCTGATGCTTAACATTAGCATCAATGCTAACCTGAGCTAAATTGTAGTCAAAAACCTGTGGAGTCAGAAACATGTTGATGAAGCTGTACTTGCACCATTAATTTTGTTAAAATTAACACATAAGGTGAAATTAGCCAAAATGCTAATGTTAGCATGATTGCTATCAGTTCCATGTTTGGAATCAGTAGCGTGTTGTCTGTCATTACTTACTCCATTCATTATATGAAATGTTGCTAATAAGTAAGAAAAGTGTTCTGATGCTCAACATTAGCATCAACGCTAACCTGAGCTAAATAGTAGTCAAAAACCTGTGGAGAGTCAGAAAAATGTTGATTAAGCTCCTACTTGCACCTCTCAACATTGACAAAAAATTCAAGTATAAAACATAACATTCAAAGGCAAAAACAGGATCAATCAACATTTCAGAGTTACTGAATGAAAACTTCCTGTTAGCATAGCGGCTAGCTGGTTACTGCTAGTTCTGATTGACTGTTCCCTGCAGAACAGGGAGGAGATCGATTATTTTTTAGAGATTATCTGTCTCATGTTAGGACAGCGAAAGTTTTAGCACGCATGTAAAATGTATTTTTTTAGTTAGATGCTGCAGCTTTAAACAGGTTCGGTCAGAGTCACTAACAGGTGGAGCAGAAGCGGCTCCGTGCCAAATATTAAATGTTACTGCCTGTAGCTAGCAGCGGTTCAAGAGCAGAACCAGCGTCTTACATCACAGATCTAAGATTTAAATAATTTTACAGGTTATTTGATTAGCTTTCTGACCGTCATGCTAATCCGGGTGAGTGTTTGTAGCTGCGCGCTGCTTTACCGGCTGTCTGATCCTCCATGTCTTTTTTTACTGCAGTGAGCCTCGATGTAGCCAATCTGCGTCAAGTATTAGCTTCATTGTGTTGATATATTTTGACGAGCTCCGCCGCTGTGAGTCCAGCTGCACATGCAGGTTATTGGCAACAAGAGACAACGATCGCAGCGCACCGCTAATTGACACTGTTAATGATTAACGAGCTTCAGACTGAGACTGAAGCTGCGCACATGTTCTCACTCACGGTACAAAATATTAAAAAAATAAAGACAGTCCATAATTGTTTATTTGTCTAAATCTTTCAGCCTTCATACTAAGGATGTCATTTCACACTGAAAAATTCAGAGAAATAGTAATTTTATCTAAACAAAATATCAATAGTCACAGGAAATACTCTCTGCTGTCTCTCAGAGTAATGGCTGCCGCTGGCTGGAACCCGTTACTATGGTAATTAATGCCCCGCAGCTGTGAGGAGACAAAGAGCGGGAAAATCCTCTTCTCCCTCGTTTCTATACTTGGGAGACACCCAGCGCCAGTCTGAAGGACCCTGACAAAAATCCATAAGCCCTAGGAAATTTTTGAAAACATTTTACGGGAGCAGGGATGTGTATCTATGTTATGACCAAGTTTTAGACCTATAGGGCAATATTTATGCCTGTGAGGGCGAGTTAAACACAGTTTTTCAGTAAGCCATCAGGAGTCCTGTGTGTGTTGTTTCAGACAGAAAGGTTACTGATGCTGCGAGTTCCTCAATCTCCAATTTTTTCGTTTTTATTAATTTTTGTCGTCATTTTAAGTCAGAATCCCAATAAAAGTAATAGCTCCCTTCCGGGCACGAGCCGCTCGATTTGATACCACTTTTGTGGGTGGGCACGCAGCGGTACGAGCCGCATTAACGGTGACGGAAGAATAAACATATAACTAGAAAATTCCGCAGAAATTTTGAAGGGCCTGCCAAAGTGTGCCCGTCGGATTGGATGCAGCAATATGATGCTAAAAAAATTTGCATTAATGCTAAAGAAAAATGCAATGTAGTCAATAACCTGCAGGGAGTCAGAAGCATGTTCACTAAGCTGCACTCGTACCATTTAGTATGTTGCATGAGTCAAAATTAGCCAAAATGCTAATAATAGCATGATTGCTATTAGTAGCATGTGGAGCATCACTATCATGTTGTCTGTCATTACTTACTACATTCAGTATATGAAACATTGGTAATAAATAAGAAAAGCATTCTGATGCTCAGCATTAGCATCAACGCTAACCTGAGCTAAATTGTAGTCTAAAAATGCTAATGCTCTGGCTTCCACAAGCCAGTTGTAAAATGTGATTTAGACTGTTAATACTATAGCCGTACCTATGGCAGTGAATAGATTAACACTGTAGAAATGGCTTATTGCAAATCAGTATTACATAAACTGATGGGTTTTAAATGGTAAATAGACTGAACTTATAGCAATTTATTTGACTATTTCTGACAAATCAAATTGCTTCAGGCTAGTCTCACATTGATATGCAGCTTAGTAGGCTATTTGACATTGGATGCCTTGCCCAGGGGCAGAGTAACATGTGCTGGAGAAAGCAGGAGTCTAACCTGTAACCTTCCAATTGAAAGCCACAGTTGCCCGTGTTGCTAATGACTGAAGCTTTTGCCAGATCCATCACCACATTTCTGTGGCTGATCTGATTCACAGCAACAATCAACAGCTGAACTCATTGTTCAATGAAATTTAGTACCAGACTGACATCTATATAAACTTTGGACATGTCCTCCTAACTCACGGTCTGAAATAAAAAAATAAATAAAGAGGTCATTGTTTTTTTCTTGAAAATTTTCAACCGTCATACTAAGTATTTTAATTCACATTCAAAAATTCAGAGAAATAATAATTTTATGCAAGCAAAATATGAATAATCACAGGAAATATGTATTCTTCCCACAATGCATTGTGACCTCTGAGCCCGTTTGTGAGAGTACAGCGCTGCTTTCCCGGCTGTCTGATCCTCCATGTCTTTTTTTACTGCAGTGAGCCTCGATGTAGCCAATCTGCGTCAAGTATTAGCTTCATTGTGTTGATATATTTTGACGAGCTCCGCCGCTGTGAGTCCAGCTGCACATGCAGGTTATTGGCAACAAGAGACAACGATCGCAGCGCACCGCTAATTGACACTGTTAATGATTAACGAGCTTCAGACCGAGACTGAAGCTGCGCACATGTTCTCACTCACGGTACAAAATATTAAAAAAATAAATCTAAATCTTTCAGCCTTCATACTAAGGATGTCATTTCACACTGAAAGATTCAGAGAAATAATAAGTTTATCTACACAAAATATCAATAGTCAGAGGAAATACTCTCTGCTGTTTCTCAGAGTAATGGCTGCCGCTGGCTGGAACCCGTTACTATGGTAATTAATCCCCCGCAGCTGTGAGGAGACAAAGAGCGGGAAAATCCTCTTCTCCCTCGTTTCTATACTTGGGAGACACCCAGCGCCAGTCTGAAGGACCCTGACAAAAATCCATAAGCCCTAGAAAATTTTTGAAAACATTTTACGGGAGCAGGGATGTGTATCTATGTTCTGACCAAGTTTTAGACCAATAGGGCAATATTTATGCCTGTGAGGGCGAGTTAAACACAGTTTTTCAGTAAGCCATCAGGGGTCCTGTGTGTGTGTTTCAGACAGAAAGGTTACTGATGCTGCGAGTTCCTCAATCTCCAATTTTTTCGTTTTTATTAATTTTTGTCGTCATTTTAAGTCAGAATCCCAACAAAAGTAATAGCTCCCTTCTCGGGCACGAGCCGCTCGATTTGATACCACTTTTGTGGGTGGGCACGCAGCGGTACGAGCCGCATTAACGGTAATGGAAGAAAAATAAAGATATATATAAATAAATAAATAAAGAGACATTCTATTGGGTGTAGAACAATAAGTGCCTGCCATGCAAATGCATGGAGGCAGTGACTGACCTGCTTCGCAGGTCAGTCACTGCTCTCCTTATGCATTGCAATGGCAGGCCCTAATAAAGGTTTTTAAGTGTTCTATTGGGTGTAGAATAAGAAGTGCCTGCCATGCAATGCATGGAGGCAGTGACTGACCTGCTTCGCAGGTCAGTCACTGCTCTCCTTATGCATTGCAATGGCAGGCCCTAAAAACTAGAAAATTCCTGCAGAAATTTTGAAGGGCCTGCCAAAGTGTGCCCGTCGGATTTTTAATAAAGCGTTCTGATGGTAAAAATTAGCAATAATGCTAAAGAAAGCTGCAATGTAGTCAATAAACTTGAGGGAGTCAGATGCATGTTGACTAAGCTCTTTTTGTACCATTTAGTATGTTGCATAAGCTAAAATTAGCCAAAATGCTAATGTTAGCATGAATGCTATCAATAGCATGTAAAGCATCACAAGCATGTTGACTGTCATTACTTACTCCATTCACAATACAAAATGTTGCTAGTAAGTAGGAAAAGTGTTCTGATACTTAATATTAGCATCAATGCTAGGCTAAGTTAAATTGTAGTCCAAAAATGTTATTGCTCTAGTTTCCATAAGCCAGTTCTATAATCAGAAATATAATGCCAATACTATCAACCTACCTATGGCAGTGCACAGACTCACACGGCTTAAATTGCCTATTTAAAGTCAGAATTACACAAACTGATCACTTACCTGAGAGGATTATTGAGGCTTTTATTTTGAAATTTTCAGTAAGCGTCATTTAAATTAACCACACGTATCCAGTGTGTCACAGTGGTTTGGTAACACCAGTTATTTAATCAAGAATAGAGCAACTGCATGATGTAAAAATGGTCAAAAATCAGTCAGTCAAAAATCAGTCAGCTCATTTTATTTTGAAATTTTCATTAAGCATCATTTTAAATAGCAACACTGATCCAATGTGTAATAGTGGTTGTGTTAAACCAGTTATATTCTAACCCTCTGTTTTAACTCAGTGTTTGCCATAGTTGGAACTATAGAGATGACCATATATCAGGTATGAATGTTGTCTTTCATTGACTTACTCCATTCAGCAAGTAGTTCTAAATAACAGCTCAACCCTCCTCTGTAATATTTTAGTGATCTGCCATGGTAGATCACTGCAGGCAGAAGCTGCATCACTAAAGTCAGACACAGGGGGCGACAAAGTTCACTTTTTAAATCACTGTCTGAAAAAGCCAGTCAGGTGAGGCCAGAATTCTGTTGCCATGGTGATGAATCTTCCCTGCCAACTGACAGCTGCGCTCAGGGGAGAGACGTATTACACAGAGGAGCAGCGTCAGTTGGCCCTTCCCAAAACTTTACTCTGAAGCACCTGGACAGAAAACCGTAAGACCTAGGGAAATTTCGAAAACATTTTACCGGAGCAGACAAATTTATCTATGTCATGACCGACTTTCATACCAATAGAGCAATTTTTGAAGGCATGAGAGCGATTTCAAAATGATCTTTGGGTCAAAATTCCACTCTGTTTCTCACTCTAAAAAAGCGGCAGTTGATGTCAGTTACACTCTAAGCTGTCGGCAGTTGGAAATTTCACTAGTTTTTCACTTTTTACGTCGCCGTCGTAACTCCGATCACCAATAAAAGTAATAGCTCCCTTCTCGGGCACGAGCCGCTCGATTTGATACCACTTTTGTGGGTGGGCACGCAGCGGTACGAGCCGCATTAACGGTGACGGAAGAAAAATATGGAATAATAAAGAGACATTCTATTGGGTGTAGAATAAGAAGTGCCTGCCATGCAAATGCATGGAGGCAGTGACTGACTTGCTTCGCAAGTCAGTCACTGCTCTCCTTATGCATTGCAATGGCAGGCCCTAATAAAGGTTTAAGTGTTCTATTGGGTGTAGAATAAGAAGTGCCTGCCATGCAAATGCATGGAGGCAGTGACTGACCTGCTTCGCAGGTCAGTCACTGCTCTCCTTATGCATTGCAATGGCAGGCCCTAATAATTATTAAATCTCAGTATGTAACCTTCATAAAAAAAATATGTTTTTCTCCATATTGCCATGATGTCATGTTAATTGGCGGAGAGAAACAACAACAACCCACCCACAGGGTGAAGTTTTCTGCCTGGCATACCTGTGCTTCCTTTGCCATTCACTGTCGCTGTCGTTTGATGCCCCGTGCCGTATCCCGGCTGCACCGCCGTCGAGGCTGGAGGCAGAGCCCTGAACTGATGCAAGGGTGCGCCCATCTGGGTGGACATGGCTCCAGGGGTGGAGGTGCTGGAGGAAGTGTGCAGGGCATACTGGCTGCTCGCTGGGGCAGATGGGTATGAATCATCTGGGTAGACGGGAGCGCCAGCTGGCGGTGAAACCAGACTAGGATGATGCTGCTGCTGCTGATGATGATGATG